>PVJL010003793.1:6267-19716 GCA_004026885.1 Lyroderma lyra
AAAAAAAAAAAAAAAAAAAAAAAAAAAAAAAAAAAAAAAAAAAAAAAAAAAAAAAAAAAAAAAAAAAAAAAAAAAAAAAAAAAAAAAAAAAAAAAAAAAAAAAAAAAAAAAAAAAAAAAAAAAAAAGAGGAAACGGAAGGAAAAATCATAGAACACCATTACGCTAAAAAAACAAACAAACAAACAAACAAAAAAAACAGACAGTGAGAAAAGAGTAAAGAAGAAACTGAGACTCTGAAAAACCAAAAACCAGAAGACAAAATGGCCATAGGAAATCTTCATATATCTTCATCACCCTAAATGTAAATGGACTGAACTCACCAATAAAAAGGCACAGAGAAGCTGACTGGATTAAAAAACAAAACCCATCCATATTCTGTCTTCAAGAGATACACCTCAGACACAAGGACAATCACAGACTCAGAGTGAAAGGGTGGAAAACAATACTCCAAGCAAATGGCATCCAGAGAAAAGCAGGAGTAGCCATACTTATATCTGATGGAATAAACTTCAGGATCAAAAAGGCAATAAGAGATAAATATAGACATTTCATAATGATAAAAAGGACAGTGCAACAATAAGAAGGCATGACACTCATCAATATATATGCCCCCAATCAGGAAGTACCAAAATTTATAAAGCAACTACTTAAAGATCTAAAAGGTGAAACTGACAAAAACACAATTATAGTAGGGAACCTAAATACCCCCTTGATAGTCATGGACAGATCATCCAAACAGAAAATAAATAAGTAAATATCAGCTCTAAATGATACATTACAACAATTTGACATAATTGACATTTACAGGACAGTACATCCTACAACACAAGACTATATATGCTATTCTAGGTCACATCAAACATTCTGAAATATAGACCAAAAAACTAGCCTCAGCTAATTCAAGAAAATTGAAATCATACAAAGCATATTCTTAGACCAGAAAACCTTGAAATTGGAGATCAATTGCACAAAAAAAAGCAAAAAAAAAAAAAAAAAAAAAAAAAAAAAAAAAAAAAAAAAAAAAAAAAAAAAAAAAAAAAAAAAAAAAAAAAAAAAAAAAAAAAAAAAAAAAAAAAAAAAAAAAAAAAAAAAAAAAAAAAAAAAAAAAAAAAAAAAAAAAAAAAAAAAAAAAAAAAAAAAAACAAAAAAACAAAAAAAAAAACAAAAAAATACAAAAATACCAAAACACATGTAGATGGAAACTAAACAATAGGTTATTAAAAAATTACTGGATCAAAGAAGAAATAAAAGAAGAGATTTAAAAATACATAGAAACAAATGACAATTAAAAACACAATATATCAAAATTGTTGAGATGTAGCAAAAGCAGTAATAAGGGAGAAATTTATATGATTACAGACCTATCTCAAGAAAGAAGAAAAAGCACAAGTAAACAATTTAACATCGCATCTTGAAGAACTAGAAAAAGGAAAACAAAAAAAGCCCAAAGTCAGCAGAAGGAAGGAAATAATAAAAATTAGAGCAGACTTAAACAAAATACAGAACAGAAAAATGATGGAGAAAATTAATGCAATGAAGAGTTGGTTCTTTGAAAAAAAAAATCAATTAGATTGACAAACCCCTGGTTAGGCTCACCATGGGACAATGAGAAAAAAACAGAAATAACCAAAATTAGCAATGAAAAAAAAAATTATCACTGATACCACAGAAGTACAAAAGATCATAAGAAAATATTATGAAGGACTACATGTCACCAAGTTTAACAACATTAAAAAAATGGACAAGGTTTTAGAAATATATAGTCTGCCTAAACTGAATCAAGAAGAACTGGACAATCTAAATAGACCAATCAACAGTAAGAAAATTAAAACAATTATCCAAAACCTCCCCAAAGGCAACAGCCCAGGGCTAGACAATCTCACCAATTATTTTTATCAAGCATTCAAAAAGGCACTAATGCCTTTTCTCCTCAAACTATTCTCAAAAACTGAAGAAAAGGCAATACTTCCTAACTCTTTCCAGGTGGCCAACATAACCTTAATACCAAAGCCTGGTAAAGATAACACACGCAAAAAAGAAAACTATGCACCACTATCTCTGATGAACACAGATGCAAAAATCCTAAATAAAATACTAGCAAATAGAATACAACAATGCATTGAAAAGACAATACAACATGAACAAGTGGTATTCATTCCCTGAACACAAGGATGGTTCAACCTACACAAATCAATCATTGTGATACACCACATAAGCAAACAAAAAGATAAAAATTATATGATTATATCAATTAATACAGAAAAAAAAACATTTAACAAGATACAACATCTATTTATGATCAAAATGCAGAATAAAATAGGTATAGAAGGAAAGTACCTCAACATAATAAAGACCATATATGACAAACCCTCAGTTAATATTATACTGAATGGGGAAAAACTGAAGCCCATTTTTCTAAAATCAGGAATAAGACAGGGATGTTCCCTGTTACCACAGATATTCAATATAGTACTGGAAGTTCCAGCCAGAGCAATCAGGCAAGAAAAAATTAAAAGGTATCAAAATTGGGAAAGAAGTTAAACTGTTTCTTTTTGCATATGACATGATCCTTTATATAGAAAATTCTAACGATTCTACAAAAAAACTATTAGAAATAATAAACAAACACAATAAAGTTACAGGATGTACAAAAATCAATTGCATTTCTATATACCAACAAATTAACTTCAGAAAAAGAAATGAGACAAACAATACCTTTTTCACAACAAAAATATAAAATAAAATACCTATAAGTAAACTTAACAAAGAATGTGAAGGACTTATATACTAAAAACTATAAGACACTACTAAAAAAACTGAAGAGGACACAAAGAAATGGAAAGATATTGTGTGTTCATTACCCAAAGCAATATACAGATTGAACACAATTTCTATCAAAATTCCACGAATATTCTTTCAAGAAATAGATAAAAGAATCATCAGATTCATATGGAACCACAAAAGGCCCCAAAGCATTGAAGCAATCCTACATAAAAAGAATAAGGCTGGAGGCATCATACTTACTGATTTCTATCTGTACTACAAAGTGTCAATAATCAAGACAGCTCGGTATTGTTAGTAAAACAGACACACAGACCAAAGGAACAGGATTCAAAACCCAGAAATAAACTCACAAATATATGGGTTGCTAAATTGACAAATGAGTGAAAAATATACAATGGGGAAAAAATCTTCTTCAGTAAATGGTGCTCAAAAAATTGGAAAACCCAATGCACTGTAGAACTGTATGCCTGAAACCTATGTAATCCTTGCTAACAGATGTCACCCCAATAAGTCTAACAATAAAAATGAATTTAAAAAAAAATTGGAAAACCACATGCAAAAGAATGAATCTGAACTGCGAATTATCCCCATATACCAAAATTAACTCTAAATGGGTTAAAGACCTCCACATAAGACCTGAAACAATAAATTGTATAGAAGAAAACATTGATACTAAACTTATAGATCTTGGGCTCAAGGAGGACCCAATGAACCTGACTTCAAAGGCAAGGGAAGTAAAAGCAAAAATAAATGACTGGGACTATATCAAAGTAAAAAGCTTCTGCACAGCAAAAGAAACCATCAACAATGCAAAGAGACAGCCACCTGAATGGGAAAAAAATGTTTGCAAACAATGCCTCTGATAAGGGGTTACTATCTAAAATATATAAAGAACACGTACAACTCAACAATAGAAAAACAAACAATCCAATTAAAAAAATGGGAAGAGGATCTGAACAGACAGTTCTCCCAGCAGATATATGAAAAAAATGGTAATCTTCACTAGCTATTAGGGACATGCAAATCCAAAACCACAATGAGATGTCACCTCACACATGTTCAAATGACTATGATCAACAGGACAAGGAATAGCAAGTATTGGAGAGGGTGTGAAGTAAAAGGAACTCTTATACACTGCTGGTGGAAATGCAAACTGGTACAACCACTACAGGGGACAGTATGGAGGTTCCTCAAAAAATTAAGAATAGAGTAACCATATGACTCAGCAATCCCACTTCCAGGTATCTACCCCCAAATTTTGAAATCCTTAGTCCACAAAGATATATGCACCTTACTGTTCATCGCAGCACTCACAGTGGCCAGGTCATGGAAACAGCCAAAGTGTCCTTTGATAGGTGATTGGCTAAAGAAACTGTGATACATATACAAAATGCAATATTATTCAGCCATAAGAAAAGATGAAATAGGATCATTTATGACAGCATGAATGTTTCTTGAGATCATCATGCAAAGTAAAATAAGCCAGACAGAAAAAAATAAGAACCATATGATTACACTCATTTGTGGAACACAAATCTGAAAGCAACAAAGAAAAAAAACTCATGGACACAATCAATAGTTCAGTGGTTAGTAGTTATCTAAGGGAGGAGGTGAGAGAGGAGGGAGGGGGAGTAAAACATATGGTGATGAAAAGAAAACTGACTCTAAGTGATGAATATATAACACAACACAGATGATATATTGTAGAATTGTACCCATGGAACCTGTGTAATTTTTATTAATCAATGTCACCCCAATATATCTAATAATAAAAAGAAAAAAATTATTTTGGAAACTAACCTACTGATATTCTTTGTTTAAATCAAACCAAAATTACAGATCTTTAGGATGTACCAGACTCTTCATATACTGATTCTACCTAAGACATCAACGTTAAGGTAGACACATTCAAACTTTATCTACACAAGATTGCACAGTTACTTCTAAAAAAACAGTAGATAAAAGACTAAAACCAAGAGTTGAAAATCCAATGAAAAAAAGACCCATCATAACTTGTACCAGTCCTTGTGCTTCTGTCTTCCTAGTTAAGACTCAGTGGGTAAGAATGTACGAGAGTAGGCTGATAAATTTTGTTTCCACTGTAACATCTTTGTTACATTAGATATATGTAGATATAATTGGTTCTGTGTAATCAGTCACATGATATCTCCCCTCCATCATTCTTGACCTTGCACACACAGATGCTAACATTTTTCACTCAATGCCCATTGAAATGGAAGTGTTTAGACAGATGTTCAGTTCAAACAGTGTGCTGTTATTGAATTCTTAACAGAAAAACTTCCCCAATTTTCTGAAATTTCTGAAAAAGAAGGCAAGGACTTCTTAAAGATCATTACAGGTGATGAAACTTGGGTCCTTCATTATGACCCTGAGAACAAAAAGCAATCCATGAAATACTCCCACAAGTAATCACCTCAGTCAAAAAATTCAAAACTCAGGCCTTGGCTGGAAAGGTCATGTTGACTTTTTTTTTGGAATTCTGAGTGTAATGTTCTTGTAGATTTTCTTGAAGAAGGAGACACAATACACTCTGAGTATTATATTGAAACTCTTATTGCATTAAAAGGAAGAAAAAAATGGATTGGAATAAGAAAAGAGACACTTCTTCAATATGTCAATGTCAAGCCTACACAAGTGCAGCAACAAGAGATGCAATTCAACCCCTGAACTTTTCAGTGCTGCTGCATCCACTGTATAGCCCAGACCTGAGTCCTAGTGATTTCCACCTGCTCCCAAAACTAAAAGAACACTTATGTGGCCAGTGCTTCATTTGTGATGAAGAGATGCAGTCTGCAGTGAGGAAATGTTTTCAAAAACAAAACACTGATATTTTTAAGGATGGATTTCAGAAATTAGTGCAGCATTGGTGGAAGTGTATTAAAGTGTGTGGTGATTTTGCAGAAAAATAATTATGCAGCTTTGAAAATAGATGATGTGCATATATTTCTTCTTTTATTTCATTAAAATATCTTTTCCCATTCATTTTCTATTTAAGTGGAAGCAATTTTTATCAGCCTGCCCTTGTAGATTTGTTCAGGATCTCAGGGTCATAAATAAAATAGCTATTCCTTACTTTCCTCTGATACTAAACCCAAAAACTATTTTATTGTAGTGTTACATTCTAGACCAGGCCTGGGCAGATGTTTACAAGGCAAGGGCTATTTCTCCAAGTGTCAAGGTCCACTAGGTATTATTTTATTATTCAGGCCATCACCCCAAAATTGCTTGGTGGTAAACTAGCCCTGTTCTAGACTCATACATCTGTGCTGTGCTTTCCTTAGAGTTTTCTAGTTTAGATTAGATAGTTAATCCTGGTTGTACTTTCCTGGGAAGGTAAAGTAGAAGGAATGTTATAATTTTCTCAAAATAATTTATGCATATATTATCTAGAACAAGCTATATCCCAAGAGATAAATCTCTCACTTTGGATGGACTAAAAGTCATTCAAAACTTTCCCAGGCCAGTCATCCAGATAATTCAGAGCCAATTAAGAGGATGCAGGGTATCCACTGCAGGTAGTTAGTTCTCAATCTTTCTAAAATGACCATACCTCTTTGTGATTTACCTATTATCAGTAATAGAAACTCTTCCTTGGAAACCTAAACATGAGCTAACATTTTGTGATTTAAAACTAACTTTTTAACATCTTCTACCTTAGATCAACTTAAGTATCTTAAAACTTTCTACCTACTTAAGTATAAGCAATCTGTTCAAGCCCATCGTGTTTTGACTCAATTGCATGTTACTTATCAGAAAAAAAAAGCCTGCTACAACTTTTCTTCTTGATCCAGTGGTAAAAGTCTACATGCTTAGTCTCAGGTTAATAGTAGATATTGCTAAATTAGTGAAGAATACAGCCAGTTAGGGTTTCCCTTTGACTTGTACTCCTTCATGATGTACAATCTTTGCTGCTTACCAAAATGATACCATAGTTATGCAGGTGATCTTAATTCTCATATAATTCTATTACTTTCTCGTTCAGACATGCCCTTCTCTGGTAGTAATACTTAAATCCTACTGCTTTCCTTCTTTTACTAGAGAAGTAACTCATGATTGCTCAAACTCTGTCCAAGAACAGCCATGCCCTGAACAAATATATTAAAAACTCCCCTAAAAAACCCATAGTTAATAATCCTTGTTAGTTGATGAGTCATACCTGATGACAAAACCAGCAAATTATCAGGTTAGCTGCGTCAAAACAAATTTCAACTCATTTCCAGAATAATGATCCTTTTACTTGAGCAAAAGTTACCTAAAAAGCAGAACTTTTATATTCATCAGGACTTCTTAACTACATAAATCTAAGAAAGTTAACAATTGCAAAGGGTGGGGAATGTTACAGAAATAATTAAGGATCTTGATCTCTACAGGAAATAAAACAAAGAAAAGTGGTCAAAAGATTAAGAAACACTTAGGTGTTCTAATGTTTCTGACAGAGGCAGAATGAAGGTTAAAGGAAATACTCTACTTGGTAATGGTGACAGACAATTCCTAATACTTTTTCTATATGCTCCAGAGGGTCAAATCTTTGGAGAACTTCAAAGAAGCTATTACATAAATAGCAGAAATTTCCTCCAAAATCAAGTAAAAAACTCATTTATTAAGGATAACAGTTAATTGCAATCTATTTCATGATTCTTACCTCATTGCTTCACCAATCCTCAACTATTATCTTTTTTTTAAAATTCATTTTTATTGTTAGACTTATTGGGGTGACATCTGTTAGCAAGGATTACATAGGTTTCAGGCATACAATTCTACAGTGCATTGTCAACTTGTTGTATAATAAGTTCACCACCTAATGTGACTTCTTTTTCCATCACCTTATATTTAGCTTCCCCACCTCCTCTCCCACCCCCTCCCCTTTCTCCCCTCCCTAACCCACTCGTCCCCAAACTCAACTATTATCTTATGAACGGGCCTCAGTCCCAATAAGTTGAGCACCTTAAAAAAAAAGCCTTAAAATATCTGAATTCAAATCCCTAAGTCTTGTACTCTTTTCTTCCTTTCTCTGTTTGAGAGACTACCAAAACTTTGTCTAGATAGTCCCCCTTGCTGTTATTGATAGAAATGAGCCAAAACACCGGGTGACAGTGACAAGCTTTATTGGGGAAAAAGCTGCCGGGCTGCCTCACAATGGGAGAGCAGCAGCTCTGGCCATTGGGAGTGAAGTTACATAGGTAAAGAGGTTCCTAGACACAATGCAGAGGAAGGAATAGGTTGCTAGGCAAAAGGTAGAGGGAGGAAGATGTGGTTACTATTGCTTGGTCAGGAATAGATTTCAGTTCACCTGGCTAAGGTAAGGGCTAGGGCAAGTTTCAGTCTTCCAAGCCAAGTTATTGTTTCTCAGGCTAAGTTGGCAGTTTCCCAGGCTACATTTGCAGTTTCCCAGGCTACGCTGCGTTACAGTAGGGTGAGGGAAGAGAAGGAGAAGATGGCAGAGCAGGAGCCATTCTATATTGAATCTATCAGTTATAAATTTAATAAACTCACCTTTCTTTGACTAACATTTTTTTTCTGGGATCTTCAACAAAATTCATCTAGTTGAAGCAATGAAGGAGTATTTGGTTTCTTTAAAGATTACTACTATTAACCAGACTGTCTAAACCTTCTACTTGGAAGTGGGTAAAGACACTTTGAGAGGAGTATTTATTCTTCTGGGGGGACCTTTGAGTTATTGTAATTGTTTAAGATAATACATGCAAAATGTTTAATGCTTAATAGAGTTCCAGGCACAATAGAGGTTTAAGGAAGCACTCCCCAGTGCTTCCTTACTTAAACCTCCAGTCTGCAAACTCCAAATTAATTGCCTCTGAATTCAGAGTTTCAATTCATAGGTCATCACTGGTTTCTCATCTACCATGACTGACAGAGACAATCTGCTCCTCCTTCTTCCTTCCAGTGTTTTTGTTACCAGAGAAAGGGCCTTCTCAGCATGACATCCAGGTTCTTGGTTTCCTGAACAAAGAATTGAGTGAGACACAGAAGTAAAGTGGTGAAAAAGCAGTTTATTAGAAGTAGAAAATACACTCCAAAGAGGTAGGAGTGGGCCCTAGCAAGAGAGTGTGGCTCAAGGGCCCTGAATGGCAAGGTGGAAGTGTCACCAGAAAATGGGTCCATCTTGGCACAGTGTTCAGGTTTTTGGTATCTCAAGCAAAGAATTGAATGAGACACACACCAAACTATAGAGATGAAGCCAAGAAGGAGTTTAGTAAAAGGAAAATAAGGTGAAACAAAAAGATAGTTTATTAAAAGGGAAAGAACACTCCACTAGAACCAGAGTCCTGGGGTTTAATTCCTAACTCTACCAACTATGTGTGTTTAGCCTCGGGACAGTTACTTAATCTCTCTGTGCTTCAAGCTTTTGAAGAGGTGGCAGAGCTTACCGGTAAAGAATAAAGACTCTAGAACGAGAACACTCCAAAGAGGAACAATGATCCTGAGCAGGAGTGGCTCAAGGTCCTTGAACCATCTATTGCAGTGGTTCTCAACCTGTGTGTCGTGACTCCCTTGGGGGTTGAACAACCCTTTCACAGGGGTCACCTAAGACCATCAGAAATCACATAATGTACTTATGCAGACCAGTCACACATGTGTAGAGGGCAACTACCAATAATTTTATGGTTGGGGGTCACCACAACATGAGGAACTGTATTAAAGGGTTGTGGCATTAGGAGGGTTGAGAACCACTGATCTATTGCCTAAGGAGAGGAGCCAGGTAAATTTGATCAAGAAGATGATTAAGACTATGGACTAGGAAAAATGTGAAACTGAAAGCTGAAGAACTAGGGAAAAGGAGACCAGAAAATCCTATAACAAAGTGGGGGTGAGAGGAGTTTCTTCTTTTGGCCCATATAAAAGATATACTCCAAAGAGGTAGGAGTGGACTCAAGCAGGCAAGTGGTTCAAGACCCATGATTAATGAGGCTTTGGTAGTTTTGTTCTCTTTATTTGCAAGGGGTTATGCCTATCAGGGCGTGGGACCTTTTGATTGGCATCTTTAATTGATAAGGGACCATAACATCACCTTTTTTAAAAAATTCATTTTTATTGTTAGACTTATTGGGGTGACTTCTGTTAACAAGGATTACAGAGGTTTCAGGCATACAATTCTACAGTGCATTGTCAACTTGTATAATAAGTTCACCACCTAATGTGACTTCTCTTTCCATCACCTTATATTTACTTTCCCCTCCCTTCTCTCCCACCTCTTCCCCTTACTCCCCTTCCTAACCCATTCATCCCCAAATAAACATTAAATTATTGATTGTGTCCATGGGTTATTTCTTTGTTAGTTCATTTCTTTTTCTTAGTTGCTTTCACTTTTATATTCCACATATGAGTGAAGTCATACAGTTTTTGGTTCTTTCTGTCTGGCTTATTTTACTAAGCATGATGATCTCCAGGTCCATCCATTTTGTTGCAAATGGCAGTATCTTTTCTTATAGCTGAGTAATATTCCATTGTGTATATGTACCGTAGCTTCTTTCTCCAGTCATCTGTCTCAGGGCACTTTGGTTGTTTCCATGTTTTGGCCACTGTGAACAGTGCTACGATGAACATTGGGGTACATAAGTCTTTGTGGACAAAAGTTTTCAAGTTTTTTGGGTAGATCCTCAGAAGTGGGATTGCAGGGTCATATGGTAACTCCATTCCCAATTTTCTGAGGAATCTCCACACTGCCTTCCACAGTGGTTGTACCAATTTGCATTTCCACCAGCAGTGTCCAGAGTTCCTTTTTCTCTACATCCTCTCCAGCACTTGTTTCTCCTTGTCTTATTGATAATAACCATTCTAACAGGTGTGAGGTGGTATCTCATTGTGGTTTTGATTTTCATTTCCCTGATAGCTAGTGAGGATGAGCATTTTTTCATATGTCTGCTAGACGTTTGTATTTCTTCATGGGAGAAGTGTCTGTTTAGTTCTTCTGCCCACTTTTTAATTGGGTTGTTTGTTTTTTTGTTGTTAAGTCTTATTAGTTCTTTATATATTTTAGATATTAGACTCTTATCTGATGTTATTTGCAAATATTTTCTCCCATTCAATTGGCTGTCTCTGCTTTGTTGATGGTTTCTTATGCAGTACAAAAGCTTTTTAGTTTCATGTAGTCACATTCATTTATTTTTGCTTTTACTTCCCTTGCCTTTGAGGACAGGTTCATGAAGTCTTCCTTGAGTCCTAGGTCTATAAGTTTAGTACCTATGTTTTCTTCTATACTGTTTATTGTTGCAGGTCTGATATGAAGGTCTTTAATCCATTTTGAGTTAATTTTTGTATATGGAGAGAGTTCACAGCTCAGGTTCATTCTTTTGGATATGTTTTTTCAGTTGTCCCAGAACCACCTACTAAAGAGGCTGTCTTTTCCCCATTGTATGCATTTTGCTCCTTTATTGAAAATTATTTGTCCATAAATTTGTGGATTTATTTCTGGGTTTTCAATTCTGTTCCATTGGTCCATGTTTCTGTTTTTCTGCCAATACCAACCTGTTTTGACTATTAATGCTTTGTAATATAAATTGAAGTCAGGGAGTGTAGTGCCACCAGCCTTATTCTTTTTACGTAGTATTGCTTTGGCAATTCAAGGTCTTTTATGGTCCCATATAAATCTGATAATTCTTTTATCTATTTCACGAAAGTTATGATTGTGGGATTTTGATGGGTATTGCATTAAATCTGTAGATTGCTTTGGGCAGAATGGCCATTTTAACAATGTTAAGTCTTCCTATCCATGATCAAAGGATATTTTTCCATCTCTTAAAGTCTGTTACAATTTCTTTCAAAAGTGTCTTATAGTTTTCCATGTATAAGTCTATCACGTTCTTTGTTAAGTTAATTCCCAGGTATTTCATTCTTTTTGTTGTGATTGCAAAAGGAATTGACTCCCTCATTTCTTTTTCTGAGGATTCTTTGTTTGTATATAGGAATGTTGTTGATTTTTGTACATTGATTTTGTATCCTGCAACTTTACTATATTCATTTATTGTTTCTACTAGTTTCCTCGTGAAATCTTTGGAATTTTTTTCTATAAAGGATCATGTCATCTGCAAATAGTGACAATTTGACCTCTTCTTTCCCAATTTGGATAACTTTTATTCCTTTCTCCTGCCTGATTGCTGTGGCTAGAACTTCCAGTACTATATTAAATAGCAGTGGTGACAGGGGGCATCCCCGTCTTGTTCCTGATTTTAGAGGAATAGGCTTCAGCTTTTCCCCATTTAGTATGATGGTAGCCAAGGGCTTGTCATATATGGCCTTTATTATGTTGAGATACTTTCCTTCTATACCTATTTTATTTAGTGTTTTCATCATAAATGGATGCTGTATCTTGTCGAAAGCTTTTTCTGCATCAATTGATATGACCGTATGGTCTTTATCTTTGATTTTGTTTATGTGGTGTATCACATTGATTGATTTTCATATGTTGAACCATGCTGGGATGGTTCCCACTTGATCTTGATGTATGTATGATCTTTTGATGCATTGTTGTATTCTGTTTGCTAATATTTTGTTTAGGATTTTTGCATCTGTGTTCATCAGAGATATTGGTCTATAGTTTTCTTTTTTTGTGTTGTCTTTGCCAGGCTTTGGTATTAGGGTAATGTTGGCCTCATAGAAGGAGTTAGGAAGTATTGCTTCCTAACTGGTCCAGGGATTTTGCCTTTAGGGAGATTATGGATAGTCATTTTAATCTCTTCACTATCAATTTGTCTATTTAGATTATCCAGTTCTTCTTGGTTCAGTCTAGGTAGGCTATACGTTTCTAGAAACTTGTCCATTTCTTCTAGGTTGTTAAATTTAGTGGCATAAAGTACTTCATAAGATTTTCTTACAATCCTTTGTATTTCTGTGATATCAGTGGTAATTTCTCCCCTTTCATTTCTAATTTTGGATATTCATGTCCTTTCCTTTCGTCCTTTGATTAGTCTCTCCAGAGGTTTGGTCAATTTTGTTGACTTTCTCAAAGAACCAGCTCTTCGTAATATTAATTTTTTCTATTGTCCTTCTCTTCTCTAATTGGTTTAGCTCTGCTTTAATTTTTATTATTTCTTTCCTTCTGCTGACTTTGGGTTTTGTCTGCTCTTCTTTTTCTAGTTCTTTAAGATGGGATGTTAAGATGTTTACTTGTGATTTTTCTTGTTTCTTAAGATAGGCCTGTAGCGATATAAATTTCCCTCTTATTACCGCTTTCACTGAGTCCCAATAATTCTGATACATTGTATTTTCATTGTGATTAGTTTCTATATATTTTTTAATCTCATCTTTTATTTGTTCTTTTATCCAGTCCTTTTTTAATAAGCCGTTGTTTAATCTCCATGTGTATGTGTTTCCTTCTGCTTTCCTTTTACAGTTGATCTCCAATTTCAAAGCTTTGTGGTCTGAAAGTACACTTGGTATGATTTCGATCTTCTTGAATTTGCTGAGGCTACTTTTGTGTCCCAGCATGTGATCTATCCTTGGGAATGTTCCGTGTGCACTAGGAAAGAAGGAATAATCTCTTTTTGCTGGATGAATTGTCCTGTAAATGTCAATTATGTCCCATTGCCATGATGTGTCATTTAGAGCTGATATTTCCTTATTTATTTTCTGTTTGGATGATCTGTCCATGGCTGTCAGAGGAGTGTTTAAGTCTCCCACAATGATTG
>PVJL010003793.1:19816-88214 GCA_004026885.1 Lyroderma lyra
TTTTGTATGTGGGTAGCTCCCTGGCTGGGAATCGAACCCAGGCCGCAGCGCTGACAGCGCCAGCACCGAAGCCTTAAGCTACTATACCATCAGGGAACTCCCCTTTTACTATCTTTTTTAGTTGATGTTTTATTTCATTAGATATCAGTATGGCAACTCCTGCTTTTCTCTGGTTACCATTTGCTTGAAGTATTGTTTCCCATTCTTTCACTCTGAGTCTGTGTCTGTCCTTACGGCTGAGGTGTGTTTCTTGGAGACAGCATATGGATGGGTTTTATTTTTTAATCCAGTCTGCTACTCTGTGTCTTTTTATTGGTGAGTTCAGTCCATTAACATTTAGAGTGATGATTGATATGTGAGGATTTCCTGTAGCCATTACTTATTTCTTTGTTTGTTTTTGTTTTATTTTTGTTTCTTTCTTGTTGTCCCAACTTTGTTCCATTTTTCCTGATGTTTTGTTTCAGGTCGAAGAGCCTCCTTCAGTATAACTTGGAGTGCTGGCCTCGTGATGGCAAATTCTCTCAGCTTTTGTGTGTCTGAGAAGGTCTTTATTCCAGCTTCATATCTGAAAGATAATTTTGCTGGATAATTTATTCTTGGCTGGAAGTTTCTCTGTTTTGAAGTTTTGAATATTGGATTCCATTCCCTTCTGGCTTGTAGTTTCTGCTGAGAAATATGATGCCAGCTTGATGGGTTTTCCTCTAAAAGTTATAATTCTTTTTCCCCTTGCTGCCTTGAGAATTTTCTATTTGTCTTTAATTTTGGACATCTTTAGTACCATGTGTCTTGGAGAAGATCTGTTAGGGTGCAGGTATCTAGGGGACCTGTTTTCCTCTTGAACTTGGGGTTCCAGATCTTTCCATAGGTTTGGAAAGTTCTCATCTAGTCTTTGTTTGAGTATGCTCTCTGTAGAATGCTCTACCCCTTCTTCTATTCTTATTATCCTGATGTTGTTTTGTGTCATGGAGTCGGATAGTTCTTGCAGAATTCTTTCAATCCTTTTGGTTCTATATTCCCTTTCTTCCTCTTTCTGAGCTGTTTCCATGTTCTGATCTTCAATATCACTAATTCTTTCCTCCATCTGGTTGGCCCTGTTTCCTATGGCAGTTATTTCATTTCTCTCTTCTTTTATTGTCTTACTTATCTCTCGCATTTCCGTCTCAATCTTTCTTATGTTTTGAATTTCTTTGTTAAATTGTTCCTTTTGTTCATGGAGTTCCTTTTTATGTCATTCATGTCCTTTTTTATGTTGTTTATGTCAGCCATGGTGCTCTGCCAGTATGTTTTCATTTCTCTCACAGCCTTTAGAATGGCTACTTTAAATTCTGTCTCTTAATTCAGAAACTTCTAGTTCTAAGAAGCTGTCTTGATAAATTTCCTGTTCTTTCTGAGGAGTTTTAGTTTTTAAGGATTTCATTCTGTCTGCTGGGTTCTTCCTCTTTGACATGAGGGTGTTATGTTCAGTTGTGCCCAGGAGCACAGACTGGTACTTTTGTGGTGTCTTGCTATAGGGCAGACATGAGGTAGTTCGGCAGGGGGGCAAGTTTTGGGTGAGAAAGGGGTTGCTTATTTCTTATTTCTGGTCTCCTGCTATGTTTGGAAGCAGTGCACATCTATCGTGGTTCTTCCACTTCCTATAGTTAGTTAGTTGGTTGGGGATGTTGTAGGAAAGGGGAGAGGCCAACGAAAGTCACACCGGAGCAGCTCCACCTTCTGCCCTATGCTGGGAAAGCTGGGTGTTGAGGGCCCAGACTGCTCCTGCTGTCTGGGGCGAATGCTATCAAATCCACCTTTCTTCCTGGGCCTGCTTCCGTGGTCAAATGTTGGGGCAGATTCTGCGGGCTCGCACTGCTTTTAGGACCCAGGGGCTTGCCAGCAGGTGTACACACAAGTCCGAAGCTGTGGTTCTGACCCTTCGGTAGGAAGGCAGCCGGCCCGCCTCTGCAGCGGGCCAGGAACGGGAGCCGCAACCCCGTGCAGGAGCTGTGCACAACGCGCCAGCAACTGGCTCGCCTCCGCAGCGGGCCGGGAGCCGCAGCCCTGTCTGTGTAGGGGCTGTGCGTTGTCCACGGGGCAGCCGGCTTGCCCCTGCAGTGGGCCAGGACCAGGATCTGCAGCCCTGTGCAGGAGCCGCGTGCACCTGCGCTGTGGGTCCCAAGGGACCTTACAGCCAAGATGTTGTCTCTGCAGTTCAGAGTCCTCGCTGAGCCCTGCTACCACTCAAGAGTTCCAGAGGCTGGCTCCCAAGGTCTGTCCCCAACTCGCTGCTCCAAATTCCAGCTCCCCAGCCCAGCTCCCCAATGGAGTCCCACTTATTCTGCTGCTTTGCTAAGGCTTTTCCTCTTGTTGCCCCTTGGCTTTCCCATCCCATGTACTGCAGTCAGCCGCAATTGGGTCCTGTTGCAATCTGTCTCTGCTCCCTCCCCTCTCTTCCGCTCGCCCTCTTATCTCCAACCTTTAGGTGTTTACTTGTGATGCGTGATGTCTCAGCTGCCGTTTTTTTTGTCACCAAAGGTCCTCTTTCTTGGCTCCTGGGTTGCTGTTCAATTGTGTTTTCTGGGAGAGGCTTTAGGGACCTCCTCTCCGGTCGCCATCTTGTCCTCAACTCCCTCTCAGAGCTTTTAAAATGGCTACTTTAAATTCTCTCTCACTTCGTTTCAGAAACTTGTAGGTCTAAGAACCTGTCTTCTGGATAAATTTCATGTTCTTTCTGAGCAGTTTTAGTTTTTAAGGAATTCATCGTGTCTTCTGGGTTCTTCCTCTTTGACATGAGGGTGTTATGTTCAGCAGAGCCCAGGAGCCCAGATTTACTTTTGTGGTGTCTTGCTGTAGGTCAGACATGAAGTGCACTGGGGGTCAAGTTTTGGGAGAGAGGGGGTTTGTTTATTTCTTATTTCCAGTCTCCTGCTATGTTTGGAGGTGGTGTGCATCTATCTGGTGTCTCTCCACTTCCTGCAGTTAGATAGTTGGTTGGGGAGACTGTAGGAGAGAGGAGGAGCCAACAAAAGGCACTCCAGGGCAGCTCACCTCCTGCCGTATGCTAGGGAAGCTGGGTGATGCAGGCTGAGGTTGCTCCTGCTGGCTGGGGTGAATGCTATAAAATCCGACTTTCTTCCCGGGGCCTGCTTCAGCATCCAGCCACTGGGGCAGAGTCTGTGGGCCCACACTGCTTATAGGACCCAGGGGCACACAAGCAGGCGTGCGCACCTCAAATCCAAAGCTGTGGGCCTGACCATGCAGTATGAAGACAGCTGGCTGGCCTCTGCAGTGGGCCAGGAACAGGAACCGCAGCCCTGTGTAGGAGCCATGTGCACCCGCACTACGGGTCTCAAGTGCGCTGGGAGCCGATGTGTCGTTTCTGCAGTTCAGAGTCCTCGCTCAGCTCTCCTACCACTCAAAAGTTTTAGAGGCTGGCTCCCAAGCTTCATCCCCAACAAACTGCTCCAAAGCCCAGCTCCCCCATGGTCTCCCACCATTCTGCCACTTTGCTGGCTTTTACTCTTGCCGCCTCTTGGTCTCCCCCCTCCAGTGCACTGTGCTGCTTTGGGATAGTCAGCAGCGATTGGGACCTGTTGCAATCTGTCTCTGCTCCCTCCCCTCTCTCCCACTGGTCCCCTTCTCTCCAACCTTCAGGTGTTTACTTGTGAGGTGTGGATTTCTCAGCTGCCATTTTGTCACTCAGGGTCCTCTTTCTTGGTTCCATTCAATTGTGTTTTCTGGGAGAGACCTCCAGTCATCTTGCCCTCAGGAACCTACATCACCTTCTTTTAACTATTCATGTTTCTTCCTAGAATTCAGTCTATTATAATGATATTAGTAAACTTCTGGGCATAGGTATGATATTATAATGATGGTATAATGAATCTAAAGTGGAATGAAGGTCATTGTAATCACTACTGAGCATGTGCTAGTAACTGACTTAAAATGGTGGGCATTTTGTAACCTACAACTTTTTGTATTAGTTACTTTTCCCTCTTCTTTTCCTATGGTTGCCTAATTGAGGCAGGGATCCCTAGAAAAAGATGATATCAGAGTGGTGACTACTCTAGTATGGTGGATCCCATGGGAGGGGTCCCAAGATCCCCCTATTCTATCTGCCTACCTCACTTTCCCCTTGAGAGATGTGATCTCCATAAATCTCTATGGGAAGTTGAGGGATGGGAGGTCTCATTTTCTATATCTACTTCCTACTGAATATGGCCATTGCCCCTACCTATTGGAGATTCAGGGAGCTCTCACCCTATCTGATCTAAAAGGGAGGAATGGGTCTTGAGATTTGCCTGAGAGACCATTTTAACTTCTTTGGTTGGTGTCATTACCAAGGTTTCCAGGCAGGGCAGGTTTCGGTGTTGGTACACCCAGATGAAAAAACACACATGGAGCCAACATAGGGGGACCATAAACATGCCAGCCAACAAGCAAGCTACCTTATTGGACACCTGGGACTATATATACGTATTCAAACAAAAGTGGCATCTTGCTGCATCTGCCCAGTAGCAGTTTTTTGGGTTTTCATGGTTATATAAGGCAGTACATGCGCAGTAAATGTCAACCCCAGGAATTCCTCAACCCCAGATATGAACTGATTATACCAAGGTCAAGCCTGGGTGGAGGGCCTGGCTTTAACCCTTTACAGTGGGCCTGGCTATAGTTCTTTATAGCGGGCCTGGCTTTAACCCTTTGGGGCCTTACAGTTGGGATGGTCTGGAAGCCTTGCTGGGGCATCATTTGTATCGCAGTGGCTCCTAGATGAGGAGAAATAAATTTGAAAGCATTGGCCTAAGAAGCAGGCCTCAAAGTCACTGACACAGGGTAGCTAATGATGGAAGATACATTCAGCCCCATGGAGCCTGTGGTCTGTTTACTTTTGGCTTAGCCAGACATTCAGGTCTTACTACTTATCCAAGAATGGCCTGGATTACAGTCAGCAAACACAGATCACAAGCTCCAGGATAATTAGTTAAAAGTCTAGCAAGCACAATTAAGTAAAGTTTTGCCAGCACAAATTACAAATTCCAGGATGATTAACTAAGGCTGGAGACAAGACATTTTGGGATTACAATTTGCAAACAAATTATAAGTTTTCTGAGAATGATTAACTAAATTTGGGGCAAAGGATCTGTTGGGAGATCCAGGCTAAAGCGTATTGTTTAAATTTCTCAGAGCAATCTATGTTTAAGGCTAGAGACCAGGGACAACTGATTGAGAGGGTGATTAAGACTAGGGACTAGGACAAAGAAGGTAAGACTGGGGAGCTAAGGAACTAGGGGAAGAGAGGACTAAAATTTCCTATTGTGAAGGGCTCTTTCACTTGTCCTATATCATTTTCACTCCATTCCCCTTCAGTCCCTCCAGCAAATTGAGGGAGGAATTTAGTTCTTTATATTTGTCCTCCTTAGTCCCCATTAGGTGACATTTTCTTGGGGAGAACTGATTGAGTGGAGGGCCTCTGTTCAGTGATATTTGATTTTAACAATAAAAAGTGAAAAGTGCTTTGCCCCTAATAATTGAGCGAGTTTCCTTTTCTGCCACCTTCCCCAAACAAATGAACAAACTTAACCTCTTGAAAGCATTTTGGATGGGGTTGTGGCTAAAGAGGGGAAACTTAAGTTATAAGGTTAATAAAATTGGGAGTTTAGAGGAAACTTCAGTGTATTTTAATTATAGGGCTCCAGTACCATAAAAGGTAATTTAGGAATGAGGGTGCCCAGAGAGGTTTTTCCATATTGTCTCATACATCAGAGATCAAGAGACATTAAAAAACACTGTGGTATCTGCATTAGTTCCTAAATGCTCCTTTCTGAGACAGCATCTCTTAAATGCCAAATCTGTGTTATAAAATTTAAATCTCTGAAATTTAAAGAGGAAACAGATGAAGTATCAATGTGTGAATAAAATCTTGTAAGTAAAAAAAAAGTCCTTAAAAGAAAAAAATTAAAAACTCTACTGAGATGTTTGTCTCCTATAAATATTGAATGAAATATGAGGCTGATGACTTTACTTCATGGTGGGGTAAGCAGCGTTTGTTGATTTCTGTAGTGTAAATCTACCCACTGTGTCTTATTACAAGCTATCAAAGTGATATCACTGAACTCAGAGTGGGGAAGAGATTTGCAGTAGCACACAATTATAAGTCATATAGATACAGTAGACTAAAATAACATAAAAAGCAGAGATAATAAAATCTCATAAAATATAATAATGAGAAAGTTATGAGTTTTTATTATTTAATACCTTTGTTTTTAATATAATATATGAAGTTTGAAGTTAATATAATTTACTTTATATTAATGGCTGTGTTTAACAACTGGTTCAGAAAAGCTCTCATGGGCCAATACCAAGCACCACTGCAAAAGCTGAGGGTGTTCCTCTAAATATACTGTGCTTCTCATGATGTACTTGCAGTTCTTATTGACCATGTGAGTTATTTCCAATGTGAAGATGCAATCTCCCACCCACATTTTCTGACAAAGACCTCATCTCTAATACAGAACATATGGTTCCATTGAATCTCAGTTTCAGGTAAAATTTATCTCTCTGGGTGGGTGAGATAAGCACGGCCAGGTGGACTCTCATATTGAACACTCTTCCAAAGGGGCATTATTACCCCTAGGATCTGAGTGTTGGAGTGAGAAGTCAAGAAGGAAGCCTATGCTGTTACTATACTATAGCCAAGTGTCAGGACTTTTTGAGATGATCTGTGTAGAAACAGAGGAATGACATTATTCTCAGAGTGATGTGGACCCAACTGCTCAAATAAATTAATATTCCAATTCAAATGATTCATTGTGTTGGGACATTAAATTCATAGCCAGTTTGTTAGTATAAGAAAGCTTTCACTGTAAGGGTGAAACTTAATCAATAAATTAACCCCTGTTTTGTTAATTCACTTAGTGAGCTCCTGCTTTGTTAATCTACTTAGTTTGCTTTGTTAATTCACTTAGTCTATAGCCTGAATCACTTCATAGTTTTTGTTTTCTCTTTGTTTAATTATTCTGCTTTGTTTCCTTTCTTAAGGCTACACATACCTCTTTAATCCAGTTAATCAGCAAAAGTACTATCCAAAATGCATAATTTCTTAGTCCTCAGGCCATAATTCATGTTCTAAGTCCAAGATAACATTATCTATAAGCAAACCAAGTCCTGGGAAATGATTTCTCAACTGCCAGCCTGTCTGACCAACTTCCCTGTCTTTCTTTGTTCTTCCCCAACCTGCATGCCTATAAAACTGATATAGGCCAAACAAAGGAGCCCTCTCCCCACCTCACTATAGACTCCTCTTCCCTAGTACTTTAGCTCTCAAGTTTTACCTTTTTGCTAGCCTTAATCACCCTCTCAATCAGTTTTCCTTTAACTCTAGCTTAAACAATAGATGGCTCCAAGCCTGAATCATGGAATGTCTTCATCCTGCCTCTGGCTTTAGGTAATTACCCCAAAACTTAAACAATAGGCTTTCAGCCTGTATCTCCCAGATATCCTTTGCCCCAGTTTGAGTTAATCATTCAAAGAAAAACTTGTAATTTGTGTTTGTTAATCATAGTCCCAAAATGTCCCCTGTCTCCAGCCTTGGTTAGTCATCCTAAAATTTGTTATGTGTGATGACAAAACTGTACTTAGCTGTGTTTGCTAGACTTTAGCTACCTATTCTGGTGGCTGTAAATTTGTGTTCATTAATTATATCATTCCCAGGCCATTCCTGGATAGGTGGTGATGCCTGGGTGGCCAACTAAGCCCAAAGTCAGCAGGACACAAACTCCATGGGGTTAAAGGAGACTTCTGTCACATAGCCACCCTGCAACAGTGGCTTTGAGGCCTGCTTTTCAGGCTAATGCTTTTAAATCTATTAACTGAATCTATTTCTCCTCAGCTAGGGACTGTTGGAATACAGATGACACTTGGCAAATTTTCCAGCTTATCCCGCCCCCAAAAATCAACAGTCTCCCAGGTGGATCTCGAGACCCTTTTCCCCTTTTAGATCAGATAGGGTGAGAGCTCCATGAATTCCCCAACAGGTAGGGATGCAGATACAAAAGATGAGACCTCCCATCCCTCAACTTCCCAAAGAGATTTAGGGGATCACGCCTCTTAAGAGAAAAATAAGGCAGGCAGATAGAATGGGGGGCAGATCTCGGGACCCCTCCCATGGGACATGTCTTGCTAGAATAGTCACCACCTGATAACACCCTTTTCTAGTAATCCCTGCCCCAAGATAGACAATCACAGGAGGTAACTGAGTTTGGAAAGAAAACAGGAGCAGTAAAAAGGTGATGTCACAGACCCTGTCTATCAAACTTGTCAATCAAGAGGCCCCACACTCAGTTGTAACCCCTTACAACTTAAGAAAATAAAAGTACCAAAGCCTCATTAATCAGGTCTCTTGAGCCATTTTCCTGCTCAGGCCACTCCTACCTCTTTGGAGTGTACTTTCTTTCAATAAACTGTTTCATCTCTGTACTCTGGTGTCTCATTCAATTCTTTGCTCAAGATACCAAGAACTTAGACACTGCTGAGGAGGACATCCCATTTTCTGGTAACAAAACCTTTTGCTCTTGCTAAGATTTAGGAAGGTAGTCTTTGAGACAGGAGTCCACTGCCCTCTTTGAATGCTGGCATTTTGAATAAATCTGCTTTACTTTCCACCAACCTTGTCTTGATTTTTGGAAGTGGCAAGCAGCACCTGAACCTGGAAACATCATCTTGTTTTTGTTTTTTTAAAACTCAAAAAGTATTGCTTAAATTTTATGAGTAATGAATCCTGTTTTGGCAAAAGATAGATTGAAATCCACAAAGATGGAGTTGGAGTCTTACTAGCACTGTGTTTAGTTTGCCTGTCATATTTTCCAGGATGGTTAGGAGAGCTAAAACTCATCTGAGGTTGGTAAAGAAACTATACATTTTCTAGAGAAGACTAAAGGAGGACATGACACCTACTACAAATATTGAAAAGCTGTCACATGGAAGAATGACCAGAACTTGTTTTACAAAATATGGTAGGTAGAGATAGGGGCTCTGTATTATAGAATCTTGACTTCCAATTTTGGCTATATCACTTACTTGTTGCATGATCTTGGATAAATTATATAAACTCTCTAAACCTCAGATCCCTTATTTGTAAAAAGAGGGGGTATATTACTTTTTCACTGTTATTTTAACAAATTGTCTTTAATTTTCTGGTGTGAAACAACCTACATTTATTTATTATCTTACAGTTCTGAACATCAGACTCCAAAGTGGATCTCACTGGGCTAAAATCAAGATGTCAGCAGGTCTGTATTCCATCTTGAGGCTTTAGGAAAGAATCCATTTTTCTCTCCTTTTTCAGCTTCTGTATTCCAAAGGGTCATGGCCTTTCACATCTATCTTCAAAAACAGAAATGTTGGACCAAGTCCTAATCACAATGCTATCTCTCTTGTTCTCTTTCTCCTGCCTCCCCCTTCAATTTATAAACACTCTTGTTATTATACTGAGCCTACTGAAATAATCCAGGATAATCTCTCTATTTCAGAGTCATCTGATTAACAGCCTTAATTCCATCTGCAACTTTAATTCTTCTTTGCCTTGTAATCTGACATGTTGATATTCACATATTCAAGGGATCAGGATGTGGACATTTTGGGGGACCTATTATGTTGTCTACCATATGAGAATAATAATATAATGAAGATAAAAACAATACCTACTTCATAGCATTGCACTGAGGAAGCGTTCTTAGAGTAAGGCCTTAGTAAATATTAGCATCTATCATTATTATTATCTTTAATAACAATCTGTATTGGTTTGCTAAGCCTTCTACAACAGAGTACCACAAAGTGGGTGGCTTACACAACAGAAATTTATTACCAGGCAGTCTTGGAAGCTGCAAGTCTAAGAACAAGGTGGAGGAAGTACTTGGTTTCTTATGAGGGCTGTTGAGGAAGAATCTGCTTCATACTTCTTCAGTAGCTTTTGGTGGTTTGTCAGCAATCTTTGATGTTCCTTGGTTTGTAGATACAGCACTCCTATTTCTGCCTTTAGGTTATCATGATGTTCTTCCTATGAACATATCTGTGTCCAAATATCCCCCTTTTATAAGGACAGTAGTTATATTGGATTAAGAGCCCACTTTACTCCAGTATGGCCTATTCTTAACTAGGTACATGTGCAACAACTCTAATCCTAGAAAAGGTCACAATCTGGGGGACATTATGAATGGACCAGTGGATGAAAGGTGTAGGCAGAGCATATTTGTTACTAGAGGGAAACCAAGATCTGGTCTCAATGCTGCCTGTGCCATTTGGCCAATAGACTGACACAGCTGGTAAATTATAGAATAAGCATTTATTATCAGAGTACCTGTGACCTAAGGCAGCAGGTTTGCATCCTCAAAGACTGCCTTCCATTCTCAGTCCAGTGATAGTATTTAAGGGAAAATGTTGGCATTCTCCCTGGGGCTATGTGACAACTCTGGGGGAATGTGTTAAGCTTCATGAAGCCTGAGTCATTCTTGATAACATTATTTTTGATAGCATTATAAATCCAGAAACGAAACACCCTAGAAAGAATGCCAGGCCACTATGGTTACAATCAACAAGCATTAATCACAAGTTTCAGGGTAATCATCCAAAGCAGAAGGGAGGGGGCATTTTAGGAATAATCTATTGCATTGATTTCCAAGCAGTCGTATATGTATCCCTGGGGATATGTTCTGGGCCATTCAGGGGTATGTGAAAAATAATCAGTAATGGTGAAAAACAAGTAATGCAAAAAAAATGCAAAACATTAGTTATCAAACAACAAATGTTAAGTGTGAATCACTGTTAATGAAGACACTTTAAAATTAGATTACATTAGCAAAGGATGATTAGTGAAGGTGTGGCTCACTAATGAACCCTTCTCTCAAACTGTTTTTCTACCAATCATTACACACAGTTTTAGAACAATCCATTTGCAAAATTTCTATAACTTCCCCAAACATATAAATGATAGATTCAGCACAAAATGGCTCCTGCTCCGTCATCTCCTTGTCTTCCTTTACCCTACAATGACTCAGCTTAGCTCAGGAAACCCAAACTTACCCTAGCCCTGGAAATTGAAACCTATCTCTGACCAATCAGAAGTAGCCACCTACACTTCCCTCTGCATTTTGCCCACCAAATCCTCCTACCAATGTTGGAAATGAAACTCCAGTGCCACAAATAAGTACACAGAGGTTTAAATATCTTGGCAAGGCAATTTTTACTTCTGTAGAAGGGTGCTCAGTTGCAGGCTCAGACAAAAGCTGCAAGCATACTGAGTGGAGGGTCACACACCTTTTTACACCTAATGCAAGCTTAATTAAATCTGTGTCTTGCCTTGTTGACTAGGGCTTCAGACTTCACACTCTTAACCTCACCCTATTGGCTATTTTATATTTCTATAACATTTCACAAGGGGGAAGGTGCAAGGGAGAGGAGACAAGAGACATTCCAAGGCAGGCCTGTGATCTTGGTGTAAACAGAATGAGTTGGGGGAGAGGATAGGGACCTGGTCTGAGGTAGATTCCTACGGTGGGTTTCTAAGTAGGAAGGTTATGCCCTTATTTGGGAGAAAAGACTTACATTCCTACAATTCCTCCAGTTCTTTTATTAGATTTCATCATTCTTTTCTTCAAATTCTTCTAAGAGGAGACGACCTTGTTGTTCCAAGGTATCTAGGAGTAAGATGTTATTATGGTATGGAGTTGGGGGCTGCTTAACTAATGCCATTTCTATAAGCCTCTGAAGCAGTCCCCTAATGCAAGGTATAGCACAGCATCCCATTAGTGTCAGTGCTCCAAACACAATAATAAGGGAAGTGAGGACTGAAGTCATGAGTCCTTTCCATTTCCTGAACCATGGTTCCATGAGGTTTGTAAAGGAATTGTTGACACCTGAATTTTCAGCAAGTTCATTAGCTAGAGTTGTTAGTCCTTGCAATGCTTTAGTAATGGTGCCATCTGGAGCCGTGTTATTGGGGATAAAAGTACAACATTGGGTCCCTATCATAGCACAGGCTCCACCCTTTTTTGCTAGTATCATATCTAGAGCTAGTCTGTTTTCCCAAGTCATCTTGCTAGTGGGTCCTAATTGTTCAGCTATTCCCTTGATAGCATCCCTAGTATAGTTTACAAACCTCTGTTGGTTGTAATATATATAGTTGATCCAATCTACATTTTTATTAACAGTTGACCACCAGAATGGCATAGATTTGAATCTTGCAGCTATTTGATTTCTGACCTTAAACTCATCTAGTACTCCCCTGGGGACCCCAATAGCATCAATATAAATATGAAGGTCAAAAGAGCCCTGGGGAGTGATAAGATTCTTCCTAGTGTGAGGTTCCTTTTCTGTAACTGGGAGTCGATTGAATGCCAAGGTGAAAGGGATAGCCAACTGCACCAAAGCATAGGTGCCACTCTAGTCTAATGGTAAGGACCTATATAAATCCCCTCTGCAGTACCACCAGAAATCTGTTCATGGAGTCGTTAGGGCAGACTGAATCTGAAGCTCCTTGAAGGGTTGGCTCTCACTACATCCCATCAGATTTCCAATAAATGGCAAATTCCCCTCATATCTGGAGAGACACGAGGTGAAATTGGCATTTGAGGCCAGTGGCCTAATGGCCCTCAGGGGCTGACCCTCAAGGCCCTTACCATCTTACAGGGCTCTGTTACCCCCAGCTGGTGGATCCTGAAAGAGAGCTATCATAGCAGAAAGGGGACAATCTGGGCCTGCGGTCTCCCTATTATACAGGCATGACAATCACTTTTATTTAAAGTGTGGAAAGAATATTTGATCCATTCCAACCAGGCATTCATATCTTTATATCCTGTCTCTATAGTTAAGGTTTGTCTTAGATTTTGTGACCTCAGTTATGGTTATCTTAAATGGATCATTTCTGAGTTTCACAAAAGGTATTGGATCGGAGTTATTTTGAGGGTTAGGAGGGGAAGCAGTTCTCTGAGGGGGTTTTCAAATTAGCTTTAGGGAAAAACGTTCCTATGGGGTCTTCTCCAGTGACATCAGCACCTAACCCATAGGTCCTTTTCACTGAAGGATTCTGATTCCTGGTTTTGGGCTCATCTATAATTAGGAGCAATGGGTTACATTGTAAAGATTTACAGTTGGGGGAGTAGATCCCCAGACAAACTGAATTTTTTTTTTTAATCCTTTAAAATAAAGGGATGGGAAGGCTGTCCCTTCTTGAAATTGGGTGGTCCAGTAAATTTGATCTCAAGAGCTACAAGGCCCTCCACAACAACCAAAATTCCTATAACTTCTCCTGGGGCATCCCACCCCATGTGTTGGGTAGGGGAATAAGTATTTATTTCCATTAGAAAGTTGTCTTTGGGCTTGTTCATCCCCACAAGGGATAACTGAGCAGGCATCAAATTGGATAGTCAGAGGAGAGCAAGTGAGGGTTACGTTAATAATGAGGCGACCTCCAGTGCAGGGGAGAGATAGAAGGGGGAGGGTGAATACCAGACCCTCTTTAAGGTCACTCTGGTGGGAGTGGCCCCAGGGTGACAACCCATTTTCCTTCAGGGACAGGGATGGATCCTTTTACTAATGTGTGGTGAGTCCAGCCCCTCTTGGCAGTGCGGATAGCAGTCTCCATGGTCAGAAGCACTAGGAAGAGTTCTTCCCAAGTGGGCTCGAGCTTTTCTTCCTTCCAGCTCCTGATCAGCATGTAATCACCAGGTCGATGTTGATGGGCTGGAAATTTGAGGGGTGGCATCTGTGCTAGGAGCCTCTTTTTCCTAAGAGAGAATAGAGCGGAGGACAAGGCAAGGTTATAGCTTTTGAGAAATTGGTCCTTTGTTTCAAAAGTAGGGATGTCAGCAGGAGGGCCTAAATAGGGTAATCCATAAAACATCTCATAAGGTAACAAGCTTATATCTCTTCTAGGGGCCATTCGGATCCTTAGAAGGGATATGGAAAGGCACTTAGTCCAGGGTAGCCTGGTTTCTAGGATTAATTTGGTAATGTGACTCTTTAAGGTCTGATTCATCCTTTCTACCCTTCCAGATGAAGGGGGATACCAGGGAATATGGTATTTCCATTTAATTCCTAAGATCTGTGTAAGTCCTCTTACAATATTAGCAGTGAAGTAGCTCTGATTATCTGAGTCAATGTTTTCAATTAGTCCAAACCTAGGCACAACATTTTCTAAAAGAACTTTGACTATATTGTTGGCAGTTGCTCCTGGTGGAGGAATGGCCTCTACCCAATGAGTAAGATGATCGACAACTACAAGGAGGTATTTTAGGTGACCTATTTCGGGCATCTCTGTATAATCAATTTGGATACTTTGGAAAGGTCACAACCCAGGATTTCTCCCTCCAGAAGTCATCTGCCTCAGTAGCTGCTTATTTGTCTTTTGGAAGACAATGCAGCTTTCAGAAACTCGTCTAGGTAGAGTATAAACACCTATGCAACCATAGACTCTGAGGACTGTGTCACACATGGCTTGGGGGCCCCAATGGCTACCTTGGTGCAGCTGAGTTAAAAGCTCCCTCATTAGTGGTTTAGACAGCATTTCCCTCCCATCGGGTAGTAGCCATTTTCCCTCTGAGTTCTCTTGTGCCACTATCCATTTTAGTTGTTCTTAATCCTTTGGCATAAAAATAGGGGTTGTTACAAGGGCAGGGAGGTAGGGTGTTAGATGAAAAATTGGTGACTCTGAGGATAAAGCAGCCTGTTTTGCCACCTTATCTGCTAGGTCATTTCCCCTGCTTTTAAAGGTGGGCCCTTCTGGTGCCCTGGGATGTGGACTATAGCTGTGTCCTCAGGTAAGTTTAGATTTTCTAAGATTTGGATAATTAGCTCCCTATGTATTAAGTCCTGTCCTTTGCTACTGATCAACCCACAATCTGCCCATATTTTACCAAAGGTATGGACTACCTCAAAGGCATGTTTAGAGTCCATGTATATTGTCCCCTCTTGTGCCTGTAAATGTTTTAAGGCCTGGTTTAGGGTGAAGAGTTCACAGGTCTGAGCAGACCATTCATTTGGGAGCCATCCAGATTCTATTCTTGTCAGAGTCTCCCCATTTATTACTGAGTATCTGCTATGCCTTTTTCCTTCAATCACCCTGGAGTAAACATCTACGAAGAGGTGATGCCCGGTCTCAAAGGGTGTTTCATTTAGATCAGGCCTAGTCTTTGTTTGATACTCTATGATATCTAAACATTGGTGCTCTGGGGTTCTATTTTCTAAATTCCCAGTTAGGAAAGTGGCTGGGTTTAAAGCCTCATCAGTAGTTAGGGTAAGGTCATCCCTTTCTAACAAAATAGCTTCATATTTTAAAATTCTAGAATCAGTGAGTCATCTTCTTGCCTTTTGGTTAAGGATTACCCTGACCTGATGAGGAGTGCTAACAATTAATTTTCCCATGAAGGTGAGTTCCTACTATCTTTAGTTAGTAAGGCGATGGTCGCTATAGACTGAATGCATTCTGGCCACTGTCGGGTTACAGGACTTAGAAATTTAGATAGAAAAGCTATGGGCCAAAGATGGCCACCATGTTCCTGAGTGAGTACCCACAGAGCAACCCCTTTATTGGCATTAACATATAGATGAAAAGGTTGCTCTAATGAGGGCAGTGCTAAAACAGAGGACATGATGAGCGCCTGTTTTAAGTCTTCTATCTGTTGGATCTCTGGTGCCCATAGGAGAGGATCTGGTCCCTCCTGGGCTAGATTAAGGTAGAGATTTCTGGTTTTTAAGGCATGTGAATCAATCCAGAGGTGATAGTTTCCAATTAAACCAAGAAACTTTCTAAGTTCTTGCTTGGTATGTGGAAGGAGTAAAGCCCTGATCCCCTCTATTCATTCAGGTCCTATCCTTCACTTGCCCTTACTGATTAAATGTCCCAAATACCTGACCTCAGGCTCAGTGAACTGGAGCTTACTTTTAGAGATTTGCAATCCCTGAGTTCCTAGAAAATTTAAGAAACTAATTGATACTTTAGTAATTTCTTCTTGGCTTTCACTAGAGAGGAGCAAATCATCTACATATTGGAGAAGACACATTGACTGAGGAAGGGGAAATTTTTCTAGAACTTGTTTGAGAATTTGACCGAATAGGTTAGGGGAGTCAGTGAATCCCTGCGGAAGGATGGTCCATCTATATTGCTGCTTTCTGCCTGTATGGGTTCCTCCCATTCAAAGGCAAATAAATCCCTGCTGTCCTCCACCAGAGGACATGCCCAGAAAGCATCTTTAACATCGATTACATTGAACCATTGATAATTATAAGAGATCCTACTAAGTTGTGTGTAGGGATTGGGGACCACTAGATGTGTGCTCTGTACTATTTGGTTTACAGCTCTAAGATCTTGGACCAGGTGGTATGAGCCATCTGATTTCCTTATAGGCAAGATCGGGGTGTTGTATGGAAACATGCAGGGTTCAAGGAGCCCTGTTCTGTCTGCAAGCCTGGAGCTCACGCCCTGAGTATTCCCTGCAGGCTTGCGTTGAGCCCCCACCCCATAACCTCCTACGGCCAGAGGCTGGGGCAACGTGTAGCCAGCCTCCGTATTGGACAGTGCAAGCGCGGACGTCCCAGCTCCCTCTGCAGGCAGCTAGGGGAGGTGCATTGGAGTGGTGCAAGCCAGGACAGCCAGGAACCCCGCAGGGAAGGCCCAGTGAATGTGCCGCAGTGTGGGGCTGCAGACCCTACATCCTGGAGCTGGTTGGTGCCCCAGGGAATGATGAGAATGTTCCTCCCCCAGGCTACTCCACCACACTGGTTGCCCCCGCACCTATCTGGTGGACGTCCCGAGCCCCCTCTATCCATCCTGCCCATGCCTACGTGCAGCCTGGCATAGCCACACTTGCCATGGGTTCCTCGTGTTCATCGCATGCAGGCCAGAGATGGGATGGATGTGGGGTGCGGGGGACCTGGTGGGTGGCAGTGTGTTTTGGATTCTTAATTTTTGAAGGTGAAACAAAGAGCAAGTTTATTAGAAGTAGAAAGTACACTCCAAAGAGGTAGGAAAATGGCTTAAGAGCCCCAAACAAGGAGGCTTTGGTAGTTTTATTTTCTTTAGTTTGGGCATTATTATTTTAATTAACCCTAATGGACTGTCGGGGAATCTCGTTTTTATTTTTAGTGTCTCTAGAGAACTTTTTACTTGTAGCATTTCCCATCTCGGCTTCCTGGCTGTGTGTCCTAGTCCAGAGGCTCAACCCCCTTCTCACACCCTTAACTAGCACTGGGTGCCTCAGACACGTCTCAGGCATACCCACCCACACAGCCTCCGAGATGACCCGACCACCAAGGAGATACTTAGTCACCCCACTGGCGAGTTTTCTCTACTTTGGCCCTTGCAGAGTTACCTGGTCACTGCAGTGCTTGCTTAGGCCTTTTCCCCGTGTTAATGAGAGCCTGGGTTTATTCGCCACCTAGGGAGGTTCCGGTTACCTCGGTCTGAGGGCTGCTGCAAGCAGACATCGAGATGTGCCTTCCTCAGGGGAAAGGACCGGAGCCCCTTCCCAAAGGGGAATGGAGTTATCCCAGATAAGCCCCCATTTGTTGGAAATGAAACTTTGGTGCTGCAAATAGGTACACAGAGATTTAAATATCTCAGCAAGGCAATTTTTACTTCTGCAGAAGGGTGCATAGATGCAGACCCTGACAAAAACTGCAAGCACTCCTAGTGGAGGGTCACACACCTTTTTATACCTAACGCAAGCTTAATTAAACCTGTGTCTTGCCTTGTTGGCTAGGGCTTCAGACTTCACACTCTTAACCTTACCTGATTGGCTATCTTATATTTCTATAACATTTCACGAGGGGGAAGGTGCAAGGGAGAAGAGAAAAGAAATTCCAAGGCAGGCCATGTGACCTTTGTGTCAACAGGACCTTTGTGTCAGGGGAGAGGATAGGGATCTGGTCTGAGGTAGATTCCTACAGTCGGTTTCTAAGTAGGAAGGTTATGCCCTTATTTGAAAGAAAAAGCTTACATTCCTACACCCATATAAACACCCTCTCAATGGTCAGAGCTGTTGTTCTCTCATTGTGAGACAGCCTGGCAGGTCACTTAATAAAGCTTGTCACTACCGCCCAGTGTTTTGGCTCTTTTCTATTAATAAATATATCTGTAGCCAGACTGCTGTGAGCTGTCTCTAATTGTGATTCTTTTCAAGCAGTATTTTATTTATTGTTTAAATACTTGATCATTATTATCAGTATTTAATTGTTACGAATATTGTAAAGTTAAATCCGTGCTTTGTATTTTAGTGTAGCAATTTTTCTTTCCTAACTTATTACCTTATTTCCACTATTTTACATTAAGATAGGCACTGAACAAAAGTGTCAGTATTTAAAACTAGCTGTTTTAAAAACAAGGGGTACAACTTATAGAAATGGGTTTAAAAGGGGTACACAAGTGGAAAAAGGTTGAGAACCACTAATATATTGTTTAAGTTTTAGGAGAAAAAGCTGGTTAAGAAGGCGATTAAGACTAGAGCACTGGGGAGTCAAAGGTTTGAGATTTCATGGGGCCTATAGATAGTGTGAAAGCTCTCATGCTTGGCCCTACTTTAATTCTCCACTGTCAGTAGTAGGGTCTCATACCTGTGAGACCAGCCCAAGATGAAAGCCATTATTGTGGTATCAGGGAAGGACCTTGGCCTCAGGTGGTCACCAGGCCCTGTTACATATTGACCTCAACAAAAGGAAGTGCTATCTGAATGTGGAATGGGGTGCCAAGTTTCACAATTTTCATTAACCATTTAATGAGGACAAGAATGGTGCAGGGCAGATTCAAGCATCCTAAAACTACTTAGAAAAGATCAGCTTTAAGGAGGGAGGGCAAGATGGCTACTGGAGAGGAGGTCCCTAAAGCCTCTCCCAGAAAACACAATTGAACCCCACCCAGGAACCAAGAGGGAGGACCCCAAGTGACAAAACAGCAGCTGAGAAATCCACGCATCATGAGTAAACACCTGAACGTTGGAGACAAGGGGGTGAGCAGGAGAAAGGGAAGGGAACAGAGACGGACTGCAACAGAACACGATCACTGCTGACTATCCAGGAGCAGCACAGTGCAAGGGAGGGGGGAGGCCAGGAGGAAAAGTCCTGGGGCAGCTGGACTTTGAAGTGGATGAAGTTTGGGAGCCAGCCTCTGGAACTTTTGAGTGGTAGAAGGGCTGAGCGAGGACTCTGAACTGCAGAGATGACACCCCAGCTCTAGGCCCCTTGGAAACCCACAGCACAGGCGCATGACTCCTACATAGGGCTGCAGTTTCTATTCCCAGCCCGCTGCAAAGGCAACCAGGCTGTCTCAGGTTGGGCCCACAGCTTTGGACTTATGGTGGGTGCACTTGCTGGCACACCCCAGGGTTCTAAAAGCACTGTGAGCCCACAGCTAGATGTTGAATCAGGGCTGGGAAGAAGGAAAGGCAGATTTGATAGCATTTGCCTGAGCCAGCAGAAACAAGCCTCAGCACAGCTTCCCTAACAAAGGGCAGAAGGCAGGAGCGCCTTTCGTTGGCCTCTCCCCAGGATATATGTGCATAGTCTCCAAACTCAGCAGAAGATCAGAAATGAGAAAAAAAACACCCCCCCTACCAAAACTTGACCCCCAGTGCCATCTAGTGTCTGCCTTGCAGAAAGACACCACAAAATTAATAATCTGGGCTCCTGGGCACTACTACTGAACATAACGCCTTCATGTCAAAGAGGAAGAAATCATCAGACAGGATGAATTCCTTAAAAACCAAAACTCCTCAGAAAGAACATGAAAAATTTCCAGAAGACAGCTTCTTAGACCTAGAGGTTTCTGAACTAAGAGACAGAGAATTTAAAGTAGCCATTCTAAACAGTCTGAGAGAAATGAAATCATACTGGGAGAGCACCATGGCTGAGATGAACACCATGAAAAAGGAGATGAACGACATAAAAAAGGAACTCGTGAACAAAAGGAACAATTTAACAAAGAAATTCAAAACATAAGGAAGATCGAGATGGAAATGCGAAAAATAATACAATAAAAGAAGTGAGAAACGAAATAACAGCCATAGGAAATAGGGCCAACCAGCTGGAGGAAAGAATTAGTGATGTAGAAGATCAGAACATGGAAACAGCTCAGAAAGAGGAAGAGAGGGAATATAGAACCAAAAGGATTGAAAGAACTCTGCAAGAACTATCTGACTCCATGAGACAAAACACTATCAGAATAATAGGAATACAAAAAGGGGCAGAGCAGTTTACAGAAAGCATACTCAAACAAATAGTAGATGAGAACTTTCCAAAACTATGGAAAAAGTTGGATCCCCAAGTTCAAGAAGAAAACAGGTCCCCTAAGGAGTTCCCTGGTGGTGTAGTGGCTTAAGGCTTCAGCACTGGCGCTGTCAACACTGCAGCCTGTGTTCAATTCCCAGCCAGAGAACTACCCACATACTATACAAAGGAAAAAAAAAAAAGAAAAAAGAAGAAGAAAAAAGAAAAAAAAAAAACAGGTCCCCTAGATACCTGGACCCTAACAGATCTTCTCCAAGACATATGGTACTGAAGATGTCCAAAACTAAAGACAAAGAGACAATTCTCAAGGCAGCCAGGGAAAAAAGAACTATAACCTTTAGAGGAAAACCCATCAGGCTGGCATCAGATTTCTCAGCAGAAACTCTGCAAGCCAAGAGGGAGTGGAATTCAATATTCAGAAATTTAAAAGAGAGAAACTTACAGCCAAGAATAAATTATCCAGCAAAATTATCTTTCAGATATGAAGCTGGAATAAAGACCTTTTCAGACACACAGAAGCTGAGGGAATTTGCCAGCACAAGGCCAGCACTCCAAGAAATACTGAAGGAGGCTCTTCAACCTGAAACAAAACATCAGGAAAAATGAAACAAAATTGGCACAATAAGAAAGAAACAAAAATAAAACAAAAACAAACAAAGAAATAAGTAATGGCCACAAGAAATCCTCACATATTGATCATCACTCTAAATGTTAAGGACTGAACTCACCAATAAAAAGACACAGAGTAGCAGACTGGATTAAAAAACAGAATGCATCCATATGCTGTCTCCAAGAGATACACCTCAGCCATAAGGACAAACACAGACTCAGAGTGAAAGGATGAGACACAATACTTCAAGCAAATGGTAACCAGAGAAAAGCAGGAGTGGCCATACTGATATCTAATGAAATAAACTTCAGGTTAAAAAAGAGAGTAAAAGACAAGGATGGACATTACATAATGATAAAAGGCACAATACAACAACAAGAAGACTTGAGACTAATTAATATATATGCTCCCAACCAGGATGCACCAAAATATACAAAGAAACTACTAAGAGATTTGAAAGGAGAAACTGATGAACACACAATCATTGTGGGAGACTTAAACACCCCACTAACAGCCATGGACAGATCATCCAAACAGAAAATAAATAAGGAAATATCAGCTCTAAACAACACATTACAGCAATTGGACATAATTGACATTTACAGGACACTTCATCCATCAAAGAGAGAATATTCCTTCTTTTCTAGTGCACATGGAACATTCTCAAGGATAGTTCATATGCTGGGACACAAAAGTAGCCTCAGCAAATTCAAGAAGATCGAAATCATACCAAGTGTACTTTCAGACCACAAAGCTTTGAAATTGGAGATCAACTGTAAAAGGAAAGCAGAAGGAAACATATACCCATGGAGATTAAACAACAGCTTATTAAAAAAGGACTGGATAAAAGAACAAATAAAAGATGAGATTAAAAAATATATAGAAACTAATTGCAATGAAAATACAATGTATCAGAATTATTGGGACACAGCGAAAGCGGTAATAAGAGGGAAATTTATATCACTACAGGCCTATCTTAAGAAACAAGAAAAATCACAAGTAAACATCTTAACATCCCATCTTAAAGAACTAGAAAAAGAAGAGCAGACAAAACCCAAAGTCAGCAGAAGGAAAGAAATAATAAAAATTAAAGCAGAGCTATACCAATTAGAGAATAGAAGGACAATAGAAAAAATTAATATTACGAAGAGCTGGTTCTTTGAGAAAGTCAACAAAATTGACCAACCTCTGGCGAGACTAATCAAAGGACGAAAGGAAAGGACATGAATATCCAAAATTAGAACTGAAAGGGGAGAAATTATCACTGATACCACAGAAATACAAAGGATTATAAGAAAATGTTATGAAGAACTTTATGCCACTAAATTTAACAACCTAGAAGAAATGGACAAGTTTCTAGAAACGTATAGCCTACCTAGACTGAACCAAGAAGAACTGAATAATCTAATTAGACAAATTGATAGTGAAGAGATTAAAATGACTATCCATAATCTCCCTAAAGGCAAAAGCCCTGGACCAGATGGTTTCACCAATGAGTTCTACCAAGCATTCAAAGAAGAATTGACAGCTATCCTCCTCAGACTCTTCCAAAAAATTGAAGAGGAAGCAATACTTCCTAACTCATTCTATGAGACCAACATTACTCTAATACCAAAGCCTGGCAAAGACAACGCAAAGAAAGAAAACTATAGACCAATATTTCTGATGAATAGAGATGCAAAAATTCTAAACAAAATATTAGCAAACAGAATACAACAATGCATCAAAAAGATCATACATCAAGATCAAGTGGGATTCATCCCAGGAGCATAAGGATGGTTCAACATACGAAAATCAATCAATGTGATACACCACATAAACAAAATCAAAGATAAAGACCATACGGTCATATCAATTGATGCAGAAAAAGCTTTTGACAAGATACAGCATCCATTTATGATGAAAACACTAAATAAAATAGGTATAGAAGGAAAGTATCTCAACATAATAAAGGCCATATATGACAAGCCCTCGGCTACCATCATACTGAATGGGGAAAAGCTGAAGCCTATTCCCCTAAAATCAGGAACAAGACAGGGATGCCCCCTGTCACCACTGCTATTTAATATAGTACTGGAAGTTCTAGCCACAGCAATCAGGCAGGAGAAAGGAATAAAAGGTATCCAAATTGGGAAAGAAGAGGTCAAATTGTCACTATTTGCAGATGACATGATCCTTTATATAAAAAATTCCAAAGATTCCACCAGGAAACTTTTAGAAACAATAAATGAATATAATAAAGTCGCAGGATACAAAATCAATATAAAAAGATCAACAGCATTCCTATATACAAACAACGAATCCACAGAAAAAGAAATGAGGGAGTCAATTCCCTTTGCTAGCACAACAAAAAGAATGAAATACCTGGGAATTAACTTAACGAAGAACGTGACAGACTTATACACGGAAAACTATAAAACACTTTTGAAAGAAATTGGAACAGATTTTAACAGGTGGAAAAATATCCCCTGTTCATGGATAGGAAGACTTAACATTGTTAAAAATGGCCATTCTGCCCAAAGCAATCTAAAGATATAATGCAATACCCATCAAAATCCTACAATCACACTTTTGTGAAATAGATAAAAGAATTAGTGAATTTATATGGAACCATAAAAGACCTCGAATTGCCAAAGCAATACTACATAAAAAGAATAAGGCTGATGGTATTACATTCCCTGACTTCAATTTATATTACAAAGCATCAATAGTCAAAACAGCTTGGTACTGGCACAAGAACAGAAATATAGACCAATGGAATAGAACTGAAAATCCAGAAATAAACTCACAAATTTATGGACAAATAATTTTTGACAAAGGAGCAAAAAACATACAATGGGAAAAATACAGAGTCTTTAGTAGGTGGTGCTGGTACAACTGGAAAAACATATGCAAAAGAATGAACCTGAGCTGTGAGCTCTCTCCATATACAAAAATTAACTCGGAATGGATTAAAGACCTTCATATCAGACCTGCAACCATAGACTGCATAGAAGAAGACACTGGTACTAAACTTATAGACCTAGGACTCAAGGAAGACTTCATGAACCTGACCTCAAAGGCAAGGGAAGTAAAAGCAAAAATAAATGAATGGGACTATATCAAACGAAAAAGCTTCTGCATAGCAAAAGAAACCATCAACAAGGCAAAGAGACAGCCAACTGAATGGGAGAAAATATTTGCAAATAACACATCAGATAAGGGTCTAATATCTAAAATATACAAAGAACTAATACGATTTAACAACAAAAAAGCAAACAACCCTATTAAAAAGTGGGCAGAAGAATTAAACAGACACTTCTCCCACGAAGAAATACAAATGGTCAGCAGACATATGAGAAAATGCTCAACCTCATTAGCTATCAGGGAAATGCAAATCCAAACCACAATCAGATATCACCTTACACCTGTGAGAATGGCTGTTATCAACAAGACAAGGAATAACAAGTGCTGGAGAGGATGTGGAGAAAAAGGGACTCTCGCACACTGCTGGTGGGAGTGCAAACTGGTACAACCACTGTGGAAGTAAGTGTGGAGGTTCCTCAGAAAATTGGGAATGGAGTTACCATTTGACCCAGTAATCCCCCTTCTGGGGATCTACCCAAAAGACTTGAAAACCTTTGTCCGCAAAGACCTATGTACCCCTACGTTCATTGCAGTGCTGTTCACAGTGGCCAAAACATGGAAACAACCCAAGTGCCCTGCGACAGATGATTGGATAAAGAAGCTGTGGTACATACACACAATGGAATATTTCTCAGCTATAAGAAAAAATGAAATATTGCCATTTGCAATAAAATGGATGGACCTGGAGATCATCCTGCTTAGTGAAATAAGCCAGACAGAAAAAACAAAGAACTGTATGACTTCACTCATATGCGGAATATAAAACTGAAAGCAAAGAAAAAAGAAATGAACAAACGAAAAACCCACGGACACAATCAATAGTTTAATGTTTATTTGGGGACGAGTGGGTTAGGGAGGGGAGAAAGGGGAGGCAGTGGGAGAGGAGGGGGGGGAAGCTTAATATAAGGTGAAGGAAAGAGAAGTCACATTAGGTGGTGAACTTATTATACAACCAGTTGACAATGCACTGTAGAATTGTATGCCTGAATCCTATGTAATCCTTGCTAACAGATGTCACCCCAATAAGTCTAACAATAAAAATGAATTTAAAAAAAAATCTGCAATCATCTCAAAGATCAGACAGGAAAGGATGCCATTCTTAGAGCAGTCATTCCCTACCTTTTCCCACTTGTGTACCACTTTTAAACCCATTACTATGAATTGTACCCGTTGTTTTTAAAACAGTTCTTATTAAATACTGACACTTGTGTTCAGTGCTTATCTAAATGTAAAATAGTGGAAATGGGAACTGGGAGCATGCGAACTGAGTCATTGGTGGACGCGAGTTGGAGCAGATAGGTCTGAGTTCCCAAGGAAGCCATCGGATCATCACTGTGAAGGACAAGGGGGTCCCCCGAGACTCGCTCAGTCCAGGCCGAGGACTCAGCTGAGAAGCGCTGGCCTGGAGTTGCCTGCCTGTCAGGGGCTGCAGAGAAAAGTTGGTACCTGAGATTAGGCCTTGTAAGGGCTGGCTCTCTCCCTGGTTGCCAGGATCCCCACCCTTCCCTGTTGTCAGGGCACTTGGGTTAAGTCCTTCACCTCTTGGAGCTTTAACAGGGTCTACAGCAGAGAAGTGGGAACCTTAATGCCTACCTTGTGGGAGTGAAGGAGCCAAAATGGAGCTGCTGAGGCGACCTTGGTTTAGTCGTTTAGAATGTGGGTCCTAGTGTCCGACGAGGTTCCCGTGAAGGGGTCGTGACTGTGCCACTGCAACAGCTGAGCCTGTATTTTATCACCTTGTCTGTGGATGATACGCTAGGAAATATTGATTGTTTGGGCCAGGCTCCATGCTAAGTGCTTTCCTCTCATCAAACTTGCAAAGTTTACCTACAGGTAGAGTGGTTGAGGTGGCCCAGAGGTTAAGCATCTTGCCCCAAACTACGCAGCCGGTTGGTTAGTGGAAGAGGCCAAATCCGCCCATGCAACTGAGAACGTGGGGCCTAGAAAAGGGCACCAGAGGAAAGAGGAGATGTTCTTGTGTGTCCAGCCCACTGTGAGACCATGTGCTGTTGAGCCTGCCACACCCATCTTCTGTCCACAGAGACAGGATCCAAGGCATCTGGCCTGCAGCTAAGAGAATAGACTTGGAAGACCTGGACTCTAACCCCTATCTACCTCTTAATAAAGGTGTGACCCAGTGAAAATAATAATAATAAAATAAAATAGTGGAAAGGAAGCAATAAGTTAGGAAAAAGAATTACTCCCCTGAAAGTGTAGAAAAATATTACCCCCTAACATGGCTGATAGACTAGTCCAGTACTGCCTCCCCTCCCCCCCAACCCAGTCACTTCCTGGTTCTTCTCCCTGAATCTCTGTTCCCACCTGAGTGTGGCAAACTGATGATTATTATGGACATGCTATGATATAAATTTCCCCACCCTGCCTTTGTTTGGGGCTCAAACTTTGGAAACAACTCCTCTGAGCCCACCTGTGTAAAATAAACAACCTGAATTGCAAGTACACCGAGTGCCACTTGGTCTTTCCCACACGTGAACAGGTAGAGCATTTCCGCAACATTTTGGTTCAGAAAGCCCAACCTCGCTGGCCCTTTGCAGCCATCAGTTTGGGAGAGCACAGGTGGCGGATGGCAGGGGGAGCCATGGAGGGTAAGTGCACCCTACCCACTTAGGCAGTCTCCAAGGTGGCTGCCTCCAGTCTACCCCGTGATCACCACTGGACTCATAGGAGGCTTGACAAGACAGGTTCTGGACCAGACGTCGGATATGGTAAGGCCCCGGGGCCCCACTCAGTTAGGCCCACCCAAGTGGGCCAAAGGGGAGCCTGATCACCTCCCAGGGCCTCACAAGGGTCCGTCCCAGAGTCAAGAATTCAGCTGGGCAGGAATGTTATAACCGCTGAGTGAATGTGCAAATGTGTTAGTGAACGTGGATTGTGGAGGCTTGCGTGCAATGATCCATTTTGTGGCTCCATGTCTTTGGCTATGGAGTCCAAGTGGGCCCTAACCTGCAGTTCCATGGTGACATCATAAGGCATAATGGTGATTTGTCCTTGTGAGGACAACTGAGCCCAGGGTTTATATGGGTACACCTTAGCCAAGATGCACTTCAAAGTCCCATGAGGGATGCGGCCAGGCGGGCACTTGAGAGGTCTCCTTCAAGAGGCACCCCTTTCCTTTGTCTGTCTTGCAGCACCAGTCACAGAAAACATGGGGTCACGGCACAGCAAACCAATGGTTTTAGACTGTATGTGGAAAAACATACAGAAAGGGCTTTTCTAGTGACTACACAGTTAAGTTGACCTCCGGCAAGCTCTGGACTCTCTGTGAGCTTGAATGGCCTGCATTCCAGGTCAGATGGCCTTCGGAAGGGATACTAGATGTACCGATGGTCTGTCATGCCTGGCAGGTCATTACCGGAACTCTAGGACACCTGGACAGTTCCCATATATAGATTTTTTTGGTTGGAAGTTGCCCAGATGCTTTTCCCATGAGTACAGTTCCACTGCAATAGTCAGGGACAGGCCAAGGTCTTCATGGCACAAACCCAACTGGGTTGGAAACCTCAACTGAACAAGGGTACTCCCTGAGTTTCTGCAAGTGACCCTGAAGAGGAGCTGATTCTACCTCCACCATACATCCCATCAAGACCTACAGCCTCAGGAACCCCAACAGTTGACACTCCCTCTCCATCTGATCCACCAAACCTGCTTACCCTGAGTCCAGCCCTGGACAAAGGTGACCCCCTCTATCTTCAGGGCCAGTGGCAAGGCTCCAACCACATGCAGCGGCCAGTGAGGAAGTCCAGGGAGCTGGAGAAAAGGGACTAAGATGACACCATACATCCCAGCAGAATGATGATGTATTATCAATCCTTCTCTACTACTGATCTCTTAAATTGGAAACACAACACCTTGTCATACTCTGAAAAACCACAGGCAATGATCAACTTACTAGAGTCCCTCTTTCAGACCCACTGCCCCATCTGGGAGGATTGTCAGCAACTGCTGCAGGCTCTCTGTAATACAGAGGAGAGATGAAGGATCTTAAGGGGGTCCCACCAATGGCTAGAGGAAAATGCCCCAGCAGGAGTCACTGATCCTAGAACCTGGGCCCTAGTCACAGCCCCTGAAGGACACCCAGCCTAGGACTTCATGACTGAAGAAGGGCAGGCCCAGAGCCAGTGGTACCAAGAGGCACTACTCCAAGGAGTTTGGGCTGGAACAAAGAAACTGATGAACATGTCTAAGGCCTCCACAGTCACACAACAACCAGAAGTGGCTCCCAGTGACTATATGAGAGACTCTATTAGGCTTATCACATCTATACCCCCTTTGACCCTGAAGCATCTGAAAGCCAACAAATGGTTAATGCATCCTTTGTGGCACAGGCAGCCCTGCTCATATGCAGGAAATTGCAAAAACTCGAAGGCTTCGTGGGAATGAACATCACTTAGCTCTTGGAGGTCACCAACAAGGTCTACATGAATCAGGACATAATAGCAGAAAGGGAGGCTGATCGGAGAATGAAGGAGAAGGTCAGCCTCCTTGTAGCTGCTCTGAAGGATCAGGGGAACTGAAACCCAAGAAAGGAGCCAAAGAAGGAATGGCCACCTAAGGGGGGACTTGGTAGACCTCCTCTAGCGGTCAAACAATGTGCTTACTGCAAGGAGACAGGACACTGGAAGAAAAAGTGCCCCAACAGAGGGAGGCCCTGAATGGCCAGTAAGTACCAACAGGAACCCATGGAAAGGGATCTCATTGGCTTGGCTGGACTGGACTCAGAATAAGAAAGACCAGGCTCTCTCCTCAGCCCCCATGAGCCCATGGCTGAAGTAAAAGTAGGGGCCAACCTATGACTTTCATGGTCAACAACAGGGCTGAACACTCTGTAGTAACCACTTGTTAGGGCCACTCAGTGAACAGATCACCACCATCCTTGGAGCGACTAGGGACCATGCTGCACAAAAGCAGTTCTGTGAGACCCTCCTCTGCGAATTGGGAGGGCACAGAACATGCCAGAGTGCCCTATCCCTCTTGTGGGACAAGATGTTCTCTCCAAGTTGGGGGTGCTGAGTTCCGAACCATGTACCCCCTAGCGTGGGTGGAAGACAACCCACCTGGGTTGGCCCACAACTGGGCCCCAATTATCATTGAGCTGCTACCAGGGACATGCTCACAAAGGCAACGACAGTATCTGATCCCCTGGGAGGCCCAACTCAGCATCCAGGAATACCTGATTAAACACTCCCCTGCTGCAAGTAAAGAAACCTGGGGGAGGACACCAGCCAGTCCAGGATCTCTGGGCAATCAACAAGATAATCATCTCCTTGCACCCTGTGATTCCAAATCCATACGCTCTCCTCGGCCAAGTCCCTCAATCTGCCAGGTGGTTTACCTGCTTAGACCTCGAAGATGCCTTCTTCTACCTCTGGCTCGCACCACAGAGCCCGCATCCTTTTGCCTTTGAATGGACTGATCCGACCACAGGTCGCCAAACACAGTGACAACAGACCAGCTTTTATAGCAGAAACTGTCCAAATCCTGACAGAGGCGCTCGGCATCACTTGGAAGCTCCACACTGTTTAGAGAGGCCCCAGAGTTCAGAGAAAGTAGAGTGCATGAACTGCACCCTAAAAGAGACTTTAGCCAAGTTCAGCCAAGAAATAGGTCTATAGGGAGTATGTCAGGAAACCTCTATCAATTAGGTGACAAGAGTATAGTGGAACAACTCCAGGCCCTAGGGATGGTCCTCCCAGGGTTATGACGCTATACTACAGAGAGGGCCCCCATTGCACTAAATGACCCTGTCCACCCCTTTCAAAAGGGAACTTAGTCTGGGTCAAAGATTGGAAAAAGGTACTTCTCAGGTCGCATTGGGGAAGACTTCACACAGTAATTTTAACAACCTCCACTGCTCTTAAGTTTTAGAAATAATCCCATGGGTCCATCATTCGAAAGTGAAAAAAGCCACCCAGAGGAGGATCTGGAGACTTGGAGAGCTGAGCAGAACACGTTGGACCTGCTAGTCTTCAATGTCCATCTTGGACCTTTGAGGGAAAATGTCACCTGCCTTATCAGCCCCCCGCCCCCAATCAGGAAAAATTAGGGGACTGTAACCCCTGACTTATGTGCCCATAATGCCTCAAAAGGCAACAACCAGACCCACTGTAGCCTTCCTGGACTCTTTATCCTCTGTGGCACCACAGCATACTGGTACCTACAGGCCAACTGGATGGGTACATGCATACGCATTTTCCTGATCCTCGATCTTGCTTCACACTGCTCAAGAAATAGAACAGGCTCTTGCTCCTTTCTGGCATTCAAGGAGGAAACGAACACCCCTTGTCCCCTTTCTAGAAGGCGCTGGGGTCCTAGCCATAATTGGCACTGGGATCGGGGGGCTTGGTTCCTCATTCAAGTTTTGTTACAAACTGTCTCAGGAACTGAATGAGCACATGGAGAGAGTAGCAGACTCCCTTCTCTCCCTCCAGACTCAGATTGACTCATTAGCAGCAGTTACCCTCCAAAACCGGCGTGCTCTAGACCTCCTCACTGCAGAGAAGGGGGTGCCTGCCTCTTCCTAGGTGAGGAATGTTGCTATTATGTAAATCAGCCTGAGATTATTACTGCCAAGGTCAAGGAACTAAGGGACAGAATACAACAAAAACGTGAACTAGAGGACTTCTGGCCCTGGAATCTCAGCCAATCATCATCATGGCTCTTACCATTAGCTGGCCCACTGATAACCATTGTTATTCTGGCTACTACCAGCCCTTGCTTGATTAACTCCTTGATGAAATTTTTAGAGATCACTGTAACCAATAGGGCCACAACCAGAATATTAGCCCTACGAGGCTATTGGCCACTAAAGGATAATGATGCCCTATAGATGAGTATATCCCCTTGTAAGGGCATCAAATGGAGGAATATAAAGAAATATTGCCTCCCAACATGGTTGATAGCATAGTCGGGGACCCCCTGTCACCCCAGAGTCACTTCCTGGTTCTTCTTCTACCTGAACACCTGTTTCCGCCGACCCTAACCCACATCCTGGAAAGTGATGATTATTATGGAAATACTATGCTATAAATTTTCCCACCCTGCCTTTGTTCAGGGCTCAGACTTTGGAAACAACTCTTCTGAGCCCACCAGTGTAAAATAAACAGCCTGAAGTTGCAAGTACTCTGAGTGCTGCTTGGTCTTTCTGACAGGTAGAGCCTGAATTGGGTAGAGCCTTCCACAACATGCAGAAGGTAGAGCCTTTCCGTAACAAAAGTACAAACTACAGATTTAATTTTATAACATTCATAACATGGTTAAATATTTATAATAATGATTATTTAACAAACTTTTAATTTATTATTATTAATAATGTTTATGTTATCTGAAAATTCTGTAATAATTGTTATGCAGATCACTAGCCTATTGAAACATTGTTAGTGAGGTTGTTGAGCTTGCTTTGATGAACTTAGTTTCTTAAAGTCAGTCTCAAAAGATGAAAGATACAGTTTTAAATATAGCCTTGCATTAAACTTGTTGCTGCACTTACTTTTTATGAAGGTGTAAGAAGAAAAAGCTCTCTCTACTAGTTCATGGCAAGAGGTATTTGAGTGTCTTCTCACTGAGCTATTTATATTCATCACTGACATCTACCCAGATATAAGATGCTTTCTTTTAAAATCAGAATTTAATGAAGAATCATTTGAAAGTTTGATTAACTGCTGTTTTTCATTGATAATTTAGCTTTTTTGAAGAATTCTTCTTTGAAGGGATCTGCAATACAGTTGTTTTCTTTTCCACCCTGAGAGAAGTATTTATGAAAGGATGCTGTAAGACATCCCAAGTGACTTACAATATTCTCTTTCATGTTTTGGGATAGGTGCAAGTCATTCTCAGGTAAGAAGTTGTGCAGCGTTTTTAAAACATAAGGCTGAACTCTTTGAATATACTCATTCCAAAAGTTCAAGTTTTTTAATCATTGACTCAATTTTGTCAGTTACTTTGAATATAGTGATTGAGCTGTTATGCAGTCGCAAATTCAGTTTATTTATTTCTAGAAAAATCTCTGATATATATGCAAGACATTGAAGCCAATCACTATCCTGAAACTTTGGGGCAAGAGGTAAACCATGGTCTTCAAAAAATATCTGAACTTCATTCATCTCTAAGTTCAAACATCTGCATAAGTACTTTGCCATGAGATAGCCACCTTACCTCCATATGCAAAAGTAATGTACTGTAAATGCTGTTCATGTCTTTATACAGTGCTTTAAACAAGCTGGAGTTTCATAGTTGTGACTTAATCAAATTTACAACCTTTACGGCCTCATCAAGAACATATTTCAGTTCACTAGAAAGCGTCTTGGATGCAAGACTGTCTATGAATGCAGCAATGAATTCTATAAAAAATGGAGAGCTACTTCTTTAATTCAGCCACGTAGGCCTATAAAAAAACTTGACATAGGCTTGCCTCCATCAGTGCACACACCACAACAATTTGACCAACTAATTGTCCTTTTCAATGAAATAACCAATGATTGCATTAAAGATATCTTCACCTGTGATCCGCTCTGTCAATGGCTAACAAAGCAAGAGGTTTTCCTCAATTTCATTTCCTACCAAGTATAATACCTTGCAATGATGAGCAAAATAGATAAATCAGAAACATCTACACTTTCACTGACCTGAGTGGAAAAGAATTCACTTTTTCTAATTTTGTCTACTACAGCATCAATATCGTCAGACATTTCCTGAATTCATTGAGACACTATATTGTTTGAAAAAGAGATAGTATTGATTTTGTGGACATGTTCTTTCCCAAACATAAAAAAAGGTATCCTTAATACAAGAAAATAATTCCTCAGCTACAGTGTGGTTTTCATGACATTTAGCTATGTGATAAGCAATGCAGTGTTAAGGCTTAACTGTATTCTTATTGTGTTTTCTTCCTGACATTCTGTATGAAGTAACAGTTGGACACTTTTTAATTGCACAAAATAATGTATTTCTTTGTTTTTATACATAGGATGCTTAGGTTTTAAATGTCACATGAGTAGAGAGAGTTTCAGGCAACTCTTGGATAATATTTCCCCACACATTACACACAAAGGCTTAGGATAATCATCATCCCTTACAAATGAAAACCCATATTTAATATACTTTTCAGAGTATTTCTTTTTTTAAAAAATAGTATTATTAGGCTTATTGGGGTGGCATCTGTTAGCAAGGATTATATAGGTTTCAGGCATACAATTCTACAGTGCATTGTCAACCTGTATAAAAGTTCACCACCTAATATGACCTCTTTTTCCATCACCATATATTTAGCTTCCCCTCCCTCCTCTCCCACCCCTTACCCCTTCTCCCCTCCCCTCCCCACTTGTCTCCAAATAAACATTAAACTATAGATTGTATCCATGGGTTATTTTTTTGTTTGTACATTTTTTTTCTTTGTTGCTTTCAGTTTTATATTCCGTATATGAGTGAAGGCATACAGTTCTTTGTTTTTTTCTGTCTGGCTTATTTCATTAAGCATGATGATTTCCAGGTCCATCCATTTTTGTTGCAAATGGCAGTATTTCATCTTTTCTTATAGCTGAGTAATATTCTATTGTGTATATGTACCACAGCTTCTTTATCCAATCATCTGTTGCAGGGCATTTGGGTTGTTTCCATGTTTTGGCCACTGTGAACAGCGCTGCGATGAACATTGGGATACATAAGTCTTTGCGGACAAAGGTTTTCAAGGTTATGGGTAGGTCCACAGAAGTGGGATTGCTGGGTCATATGGTAACTCCATTCCCAATTTTCCGAGGAACCTCCACACTGTCTTCCACAGTGGTTGTACCAACTTGCACATCTACTAGCAGTGTACAGAGTTCCTTTTACTCCACATCCTCTCCAGCACTTGTTATTCCTTGTCTTGTTGATAATCATTCTAACAGGTGTGAGGTGGTATCTCATTGTGGTTTGGATTTGCATTTCCCTGATAGCTAATGAGGATAAGCATTTTTTCATATGTCTGCTGGCCATTTATATTTCCTTGTGGGAGAAGTGTTTGTTTAGTTTTTCTGCCCACTTTTTAATTGGGTTGTTTGCTTTTTTGTTGTTAAGTCATATTAGTTATTTATCTATTTAAGATATTATATCTTTATCTAATGCATTATTTGCAAGTATTTTCTCCCATTCATTTGTCTGTCTCTTTGCTTTGTTGATGCTTTCTTTTGCTGTACAGAAGCTTTTTAGTTTGATATAGTCCCATTCATTTATTTTTGCTTTTATTTTCCTTGCCTTTGATGTCAGGGTCATGAAGTCCTCCTTGAGTCCTAGGTCTATAAGTTTAGTACCTATGTTTATTTCCATACAGTTTATTGTTGCTGGTCTTATATGAAGGCCTTTAATCCATTTTGAATTATTTTTTGTATATGGAGAGAGTTCACAGCTCAGGTTCATTCTTTTGCATATGTTTTTCCAGTTGTCCCAGTACCACCTACTAAAGAGGCTGTCTTTTCCCCATTGCATGCTTTTTGCTCCTTTATCAAAAATTATTGTCCATAAATTTGTGGATTTATTTTTGGGGTTTCAGTTCAGTTTCATTGCTCTATGTTTCTGTTTTTCTGCCAATACCAAGCTGTTTTGACTATTGATGCTTTGTAATATAAATTGAAGTCAGGGAGTGTAATGCCACAAGCCTTATGCTTGAGAATGTTCTATGTGCACTAGAAAAGAAGGTATAGTCTCTTTTTGCTGGACAAAGTGTCCTGTAAATGTCAATTATGTCCAATTGCTGTAATGTGTCATTTAGAGCTGATATTTCCTTATTTTCTGTTTGGATGATCTGTCCATGGTTGTCAGTGGAGTGTTTAAGTCTCCCACAATGATTGTGTTTTTGTCAGTTTCTCCTTTCAGATCTGTTAGTAGTTTCTTTGTATATTTTGGTGCTTCCTGTTTGGGGGTATATATGTTAACTAGTGTCAAATCTTCTTGTTGTTGTATTGTGCATTTTATCATTATGTAATGTCCATCTTTGTCTCTTGCTATCTTTTTTAACCTGAAGTTTATTTCATCAGATATCAGTATGGCCACTCCTGTTTTTCTCTGGTTACCATTTGCTTGGAGTATTGGTTCCCATCCTTTCATGCTGAATCTGTGTTTGTCCTTGTGGCTGAGGTGTGTCTCTTAGAGACAGCATATGGATGGGTTCTGTTTTTTAATCCAGTCTGCTACTCTGTGTCTTTTTATTGGTGAGTTCAGTCTATTAACAGTTAGAGTGATGATTGCTATGTGAGGATTTCCTGTGGCCATTATTTTGTTTTGTTTTGTTTTGTTTTTGTTTCTTTCTTGTTGCCCCCATTCTATTCCCTTTTTCCTGATGTTTTGTTTTAGGTCGAAGAGCCTCCTTCAGTATTTCTTGAAGTGCCAGCCTTGTGCTGGCAAATTCCCTCAGCTTCTGTGTGTCTGAGAAGGTCTTTATTCCACCTTCATATCTGAAAGATAATTTTGCTGGATAATTTATTGTTGGCTGGAAGTTTCTCTCTTTTAAAGTTTTGAATATTGGATTCCACTTCCTCCTGGCTTGTAGAGTTTCTGCTGAGAAGTCTGATGCCAGCCTGATGAGTTTTCCTCTAAAGGTTATAATTCTTTTTTCCCTGGCTGCCTTGAGAATTGTCTCTTTGTCTTTAGTTTTGGACATCTTTAGTACCATATGTCTTGGAGAAGATCTGCTAGGGCCCAGGTATCCAGGGGACCTGTTTTCTTCTTGAATTTGTGGTTCCAGATCTTTCCAAAGATTTGGAAAGTTCTCATTTTCTATTTGTTTGTGTATGTTCTCTTTAGAGTGCTCTGCTCCTTCTTCTAATCTTATTATCCTGATGTTGTTTTGTCTTATGGAGTCATAGTTCTTGCAGGGTTCTTTCAATCCTTTTGTATCTATATTCCCTCTTTTGCTTTTTTTGAGATGTTTCCATGTTCTGATCTTTGATATCACTAAGTCTTTTCTCCATCTCGTTGGCCTTGTTTCCTATGGCAGTTATTTCTTATTTTCTTTTATTGTATTATTTATCTCTCAAATTTCCATCTCATTCTTATGTTTTGAATTTCTTTGTTAAATCATTCCTTTTGTTGATGAAATTCCTTTCTTAGGCCGTTCACCTCAGCTTTGGTGTGGCTGGATAATTTCTAGACAGCCCTTGTACATAATCTCTGATCGCGTTTTTTTTTTTTTAAAAAAAAAAACCAAAGATTTCTGTAGGTTGTAGAAAAATGAAATACTAAAGTTTTGAAGGAAACTGATCTTTCAACTGAAATATGAAAAAAAGCAAAAGGGTGATATAATAATCCTGGAAATTGGCACAGCAGTTCTTTACCAAATGTCATAACACTTTCCACTAAATGTGTGAAGAGATAGCGAAGGGCTCATGGTGATCCAGCTGGGGCAGCACCTCTGAGAATACACCAGCACTGTTGGTAATAGATGACATTTTAGTTACTAATAAACTAAAGAACTAAAACCAAGAATTTAGTTGGAGACAGTCAACAAGAGAGTTTACTCTATGCATTTAATACCCTAGGTAATCAACTTAGCACTCACAGGAATAAAGGTTAAGATAAACCATGTTCTTTATGATAATGGCCTGGAAAATTTTTCTCATTTAAAAGTAGTCACTTCTGACCTTTCTCATGAGCAGAAGGATAGCAGAAATTAAGAAATGAGAAACAGGTGAATAGAAGACAGGACAATTTCCTTCATCAAACAACAGTTTATTGCTATACTAGTGAGAAGATGTGTAAGATACTATACAGATTTTTTTTTTGTTGGTTCCCCGAGTGGAGATCGAACCCAGGCTGTGGTGATGAGAGCACTGAATTTTAGTCACTACTCCACCAGGGAACTCCCCCTAATAGATATTTTAAACCTCAATTATAGGTATGAAAATATATTAAGCAGATACATAATTTAAATAGAAAAACTAATAAAGTTCTTTGTTCAAATACAGTTGGTTAGAAACAATATTGTTGGGGAGGTACTGCAGTATGAAAAAATGAAATCATCTCCTGCCATTTTAAGTAACCAGATTTGCAGAGAAAGAATACATATTAAAAATACAGAAGTTCTCTATTATAGAACATAATAAATTCAGTTGCTGGATTTATTTACATTATTTATTTAAGCTTTACTTCACACAAATCAAAGAACAGTCAGATGAATCTCCATGGACAGTAGTGTTATTACACATTGACTACCTAGCATCCAAAGTATTATTAGGCCAGGAGTAATTTTCACTCAAAACATGTATGGTAAATATCTATGAGTTGTGTATGAATTTCCACAAGGTAGGAAAAGAGAAGAGAATAAAGGTAGTCCTTGCAGAATTTATAATCCTGATGAGTCCTGTTGGAAGACCAGAGATCAAAAACTCTTCAGATAAGAATATTGGTGCACCTGGTTGTCAATATGGCTGAGACTAGGAAACTTCATGAAGGCCATTGCAGACTCTCCTACCAGCTTGCAGACAGAACACTGTCTACTACAGACTCCTAAAGCCACAATTGCATATGCTGCTTCCTTGTTGGGATACTTGTCCACTTACTCAGCTATTAAAATACAGTATCTCAAACATAAGGGTGAAGATAGTAATTCTTAAAAGAAATTACTTAGGGCAGTAAACAGCCATAACTAACTTTCTTGTGAATATTCTAGAAAGGACACATTACATTTGTCCGACATTATTAAGAGTTTTGAACAACTTATTTTGGTATCTTATATAAGATCACATATATTAGGATATAGGTTATAAAAATAGTGGTAAATCTGTTAATAGATTTCTTTTATTTCCATTACATAAACATCTATTTTAGGAGCATTCACCAACAATTTCCCTATTTTATAAATATATCTATATAAACAACCTTTTAAAAAAATACAATTCCTTAATTTTATTGTATACATTTATTCCTAGGGAGACTCCTTGCAAGTCTTTTAGTCAGAAATATTTCCATTTTTAGAAACATTTTTAGAACAGTACAGTTTTGCTATTATACCTGCATGAAATGATACCCTTCATTTTAACTAAAATGGCCAAATATTTTCAAACGTATCATCTACTACAAGAATCTAAGGTAGTGTGTTCAAAATTCCAAACTCAGTCAATTTAGTCAAACACCTGGTCAATTTACAAAACTAAATGAATCAATTCAATTGCTTAATCAGTTAAATCATCTGGCCAACGTGATGAAAGTGAATCCCCAAAAGTACAATCTAGACACATGGAAGAAATGTCATTTTCTCTTCCTGAAGACATCTGGCTAGACTGCTTTTTCAAATATTTCCCCTTCTTTGCATCATTTCACTTGCTTTCAGTAGTCATTGTGTACAGATTTTCCGTTGATGTGAAACATTCTTTGGATACTTGATGTGATTTACAATCTTGGGTTAAAAATACTCAGAAACTTAGGGCATTTGGACTGATAATGAACTTTTCCATTCTGACTTTTTAGGAATGAGGTAAGGTTGAGGGCTTGCTCTTAGTTGGGAGGTGAGGGTGGTGTGGGTGGGGTCAGGGGGAAGATCAACCATTCCTCTTGCTACTCTGTCTTGGCTGATCAATTACTTTCACTTCCTCAGTGAAATGGAACCTGGAAAGTCCTTGAATCGCCACCTCAAACAATCAGTTTGTTACCTACCATTTTTCACCAGGTCAAATTTGGTCTGGATTGTGTGTGAATTGAACTCTGGAGCACCCCAGAATAGGGACTCACTGTCATACAGATCTGGCAGGTTTATGGTTTCAAGATTCCAACCTCCAAGACACAGAAATTCAAGTGAATGCAAATTTAGTATATGGCCAATAATTTTCTTGCAAAACATAAGAAGAATGTTTAATATATGACACTGTGTCCTGAGACACTAAGGCAAGAGAATCAGACTGTGAAGTATAACATGTGAGGTCTATTTTTGTATTGCTGGACTGTGCTTAGTGGTTTTACATTATTTTCACATGTCATTTGGGTTTTCTTTCAAGAGGTAATAAACGTAATTAAATAAAACTGTCTCCAAATTGTCTGTGTGCTGTGGCTATTTTAGTATTTAAAAGTGAAATCATGGTCATCTCTTTCATAAGGTGGAGCCTGAAAAGTCTATGAAATAGACTAGTGAGTATGAGGAGATAAGATGAAATGAAATGAAATGAAAAAAAATGAAATCACATTTGACTAGGAAAGCAAACGTCTTCAAAAGGGAGACGGGGACAAGTAGTGAAAAAGAAGAACTCAGAATGGTTAAGGGATAGTATTAATAAATTACCAGGACAAATATGTACAGGCCCAGAGTGAGTTTTTGAAAAATCTGATTTGAGCTGAAAAATTGGCTGCTATCCAGAGAACAACAGAATGATAATATGAAATTGACTTAATGAGCAGAGATTAAATGAGTTAACTATGAAAAACTTGAACAAATAATTATTAAGATGCAAGACGGTTCTCTCCCAAGATTTGATAGCTCAAAAGCACTTTGAAGAAGGGTGATTAAAGTGTATTACACAAGTGCACAGACAGGATGCCCACCAACAGGAAATGGGGTGTTTACCAAGACACAACATGTGATGAGATTAAATTAAAATACATCCAATTGAGTTGAATGTCAGGGAAACATTTTTTTCCCTCCTAAATTTAATAAACAGATCTATTAGATTATGTATTTAGTCTTTGGTGGTAGTAGGAGGGAAGATAGTGAAATATCTGTTGCTAAGGAGATTTAAAATTAGATAGGTGGAGGGTAGGAATCAGTATTTTCTGGATTAGACCAAAATAATATACAGTTTTCTCTTGGATAGGTGATATACACCAGGAAATGTGAATGTTACAGATACATAAGTTTTTATGGTTTCAGTTCTTGGTTTAGGCAATTAATTACTCTCTTTCTAGATCCAGTGGTTTGCTACAGAAGCACCATCAGTATTTGCCAATGTGGTCGGCGGAAGGCTGCTGGCTGCCCTGGACAGATTTGGTTGTCAGGCTGCCTCACTGAGGTCCTCTTTCAAGATTAATTGAAAATACTAACAACAACTAGAACTTCGTTATTGTGATGAGTTCTCTTTACTTAGTGAGTAGAAACGTGTAGTTTCTAGGATACCACCTAGCAGGTGGCAGGCACTTACTAAGTTTTATGAGTGAATAAAAAGCCAAAATGAATTCATCTTTTTATGTATTAATGTGCTTTGCACTGAGTAACATTAATTAAAATATCTGTTTTGTTTTTCTCTTGCTTTTACCTTTTAATATAGAGAAAGTTATTTCGAATAGAGACCACTTCTCATAAATCTCTGACCACTGTTTTCTCCACATTGGTATGTTTTCCACATGTACATATATGTTGTTTCTTTCATTCTTAGAAGATCCATCTAGTTCCCTGAAAGAGAATCAAAGCCTAACACTGTCATTTCACAAGAGTGTTGAACACAATGAAACTGGAAACTTGGAATCCCCTAATTACTCTTCACATTCATTTTAAAAAGTTTTTCCTGATTTTATAAACTTCAAAGAGCCCTGGAAACATTTCTGGTTTGAATGTGGCTTTACATAAATATAAATATGTAACTATTTTGGATATATTTAATGATTTTCAATACTTTGTCAATATACCATTATATTGCTTAAGAGACTTTACAGTACATAGCAAAAATACATACTTTGAAAAGAAATGTACTCTTTTTGTAAATAAACCTATGAGATCAACAAACTTGATTTCTAATTCTTATGTTTATTACAGAGAAATTTATATGAAAAAAAGGTCAATATCCCTGGGTTATTTCTCAGGTAACCATAGGGATTCCATGTAGATACCTTTCAACTTTTCTCCAGGAAGACCCTTGGAACTGGACCTTGTTGAGAGTGATGCTCACTTTCTGACTTGCTGAAATTTTTTTTTTAAATTCATTTTTATTGTTAGACTTATTGGGGTGACATCTGTTAGCAAAAATATAGTCAACATAGGCACAAATACTGAAGATAAATGTGGCAGAGTATGTAGTACCTTTTATTTTAAATGCAACTTAAGGTGATGACTTGGTATTTTTACCTTAATGATTTACTAAGAGAGTCTTTTGGAAAATTTTACAATAATCACCACTGAGTTTTTGTTTCTGTTGCTTACTTTTCTAAATTAACTATATATATAAAGGTTGTGAATATTTCTATAGAAATGTTGATATTAGGCTCTTTGATCAGGAGTATAATCTGCCACTACAATCTTTTTCTTTTAAATGGGGAAACCCAGTATGACTGGCTTATATAATGTTGACATTTCCAGGAATGCAGCCCATTAAAAATGAGACAAAGATAAGTGTGTATATATCAACCAACACATCCATTACAGTAAAATTATGTGTATTCACACTCCACACTATGATGGAGTGAAATAATCTATCACTATGAATGGTGCTTTTTATGTTGCTTATATCTTCAATCTGGGGTACAGGTGGCATTCATCTTAATGTAAGGAATTCATCACTTCTGCTTGGATCCTTCTCTACTAAAACCCTCAACCCTGTAGCAGTATACATGGCTGCTAAGCTAATCACTTTGGCTTGAACCTCTGGTAGGATAAAGGGGAGAATAACTAGTTCAGGCACAACTACCTCCTTTAGCTTTGGTGCTGCTTAACCTTTTTCTCCCTCTTTCTAAGCCTTTTTTTTTTTTACTGTTATATTTGTCCATATAGCATTTGGACCATCTTTGAATCCCAAGATTCATGGGACAGCAATGCAGCAAAGCAAGCAGGACTACATGCTCTCTCCAGCCCTGTCCTTTACCCTGTCCAGTAAATATGAATAGTGGTAAAAAACTGGGCTCAAGGGATTAACTCTGTAACCACCCCCATACACAATTACGTAGTTCTGTCATGTAGGTTGAATTAGTTTATGTAGAACAAGCTATGAACACTTTAGTGTTCATACTAAAATAATACTATATAAAGCTTAATATTAAACATTATGAAAAAATACATATTTACAGAAGACACTACAAAATACAACTATGTACAATAATATCTCTTACCTTTAAATTACATAAATTCTTTAAAATTCTCTAGATTAATAAATTATGCATAGTATCAATAGAAATAGCTGGCACTTCTATAGGGCATGAAGCAAATTAAAAAAAAAAATCACACAGTGAATAGCTTTTTTTGAAGAGATGTTCGGGTGCCTTCTCAATGCATTGAATAGCCTGCATCTGAAAGGAAAAACACCGTAATTAGAGACTGTAGTAGGGCACGGCATAGTTGTTTGTTCTGTTCATGAAAATTACAAGTGGGAAAGAGGCAGAAATGACTAAAATTCAATATAGTTTAGGATGAGACCATCCCTGCCATCCCTGCGGAGCCTGGTCATTACATTCAGAACCATCTACAATTGAGAAAGACTAGCAATTCCAGTCTACCCACCCTGGTTTTACAGATGATTCCCACAGGCCCAGAGAGACAGAATATACCTCACTCAGGGTTATATTGCTTGTTAATGCTGGCTAGTTAGTTTCAGAGCTAGGACCTGACTCCTAACTTTCAGACACCTTACACTAACCATACCATAGTTAGCTTCCTTCAGGAGCACCAAGGATTTTTCTAAAAAAAAAACTCTCAAATATGTTAAAACAAGACAAAAAGCTCCTTCCTTCCTAGAGCTTCTTAAAAGAATCTGACAAGCAAAAAAACCCTTAATTTACTATACAGATAAATTAGGGGGTAATTATTTACAATACAAAAGGATTATCTGATTTACAAAGACTCCTTTAAATAGCAGCTTTCTCATGTATTTGTGCTTTGTAGTTTATTAACTATTTAACATACTGGCTAAGTGGTTGAGTATAAAGGTTCAGAGAATGAAATAAAATGAAAGATCATTTAGAAATCGGGACAAAAATAGCTCAGAAATAATGTTTGTCAAAAAAATGGTCTGATCTATACATATATATAGGTCTATGTGGCAAGAAACTGAGACCTCTGCCAGCAGTCATGTGAGTGAACCACTTCGGAGTGAATCCTGCAGCCCCAGTGGAGCCTTCAGATGATGGTAGACCTAGTCAATGTGTGTGTGTGTGTGTGTGTGTGTGTGTGGTTCCCTGGCTGGGAATCCAACGCAGGCTACAGCATTGAGAGTGCCAAAGCCTAGCCACTATACCACTGGGGAACCCCCTCAATGTCTTGACTACATCCTAATGACAGTCTCTGAACCAGACCCATTCAGCTAAGCCCTGCCTAAATTCCTGATCCATGGAAACTGTAAATAAATAAATGCTGAGTGAAGCTGCTAAGTTTTGGAGTAATTTTTTAGGTGGTAATGAATGACTAATACAATGTAACTTCGAATTTACAATTAGCCTGTGTTAAATTAAGTCTTAATGATGGTCCAGAGTGGGAAAAGGCATGCAAACCCCTCATTTGTCAAGTAACTACTGCCTAATCAAAGAAGTGCCTTATAAACTGTATTTTCCTAATAAATTTTTTATTAAAAAATGTTGCATGTTTGTTCTAGAAATTTTAAAAAACATGTAAAATGGAAGAAAAACCATTTTATTGCTCAGAGAAATTTGTTTTATTGTGGTATATTTCTTTCCAGATTTCCCCTTATGTATTGTTTTTGTTTGTTTTACATTCTGCTTTTCTCACTTATTTGTAAGAATATCCATGTTATTATAATAGCCTCAAAAATATTGTTTTTAATCACTACATCCTATTCTATTCAGTGAATGCTCCATGGTGTACTTAGTCCTCCACCGTTAAACATTCAGGTTTTTTCACTCAAACTTTTCACTATAAAAAGTTTCATATACAAAGCTTTTTGAATACTGAGGGTGGTAGTAGAAATACTGGTGACAAGATAAGAACATATTAAGAACCTTGATACATATGGCCAAGTTCTTCTCCAAAAGAAATTTACAGCTGAGGTTTCAAAGCATCCTCAATAGCAGTGAACCTTAGTGCTTAGAAAAGAAATGCTAAGCAGAGTTCTTAATAGAGGGCCATCCTAAGCCAAGTAGGAAGAGAGAGCATATGTAATCAGTGCTTAGCTATAAGAGTCCCTTCCCCATTCTGCCTCTCTTACTGTTGCCATTCTGTGGGGGCCGTTTCCTCAATCCTTTGGGAAGAGGAACAAATGGTGGATGGGTGATTCAATTGGAAGAACTTTAGGTTTTTAATGATTTCCAGTTTGATAAATGAACTCATAAATTAGTCAAGTAAGCTCCTACCTCTGTGATACTCAGGATTCACATTTTCATAGATTGGAAACAAGGGATTTTCTTGTTCACTCCGTAGCTTCCTTGCTCTGAGGACATCTCTCACACACTGATGTAGGTATACGTACTGACACTATGAGAGAGAAAAAAAAAGTCAGAGGAAGGCAAATTCTCAAGCATAAGGAAGGTAAGAGACTCTCACAAAATATCAACAGTAATGGGATCCTATATGGTTAGCAAATTTCTTGATCATACTTTAATAGTGTCTTTAGTACACAGAAGAGTAACTGCTTTCTATTACCACTGAGAAGATAAAAAGGATAATGGGAAGAAAGGTGGTGTTTATTCTTTCTTATGTGCATGAATATTTATATGGTTATGTTCTATGAGGGCTTACAACATGGCTGACAAACTGTAGATTCTTCACAGATATTTATTAAATAAGTGAATGAATGCCAAACACTATGCTATGCATTTTACATAAATTATCTCATTTAATTGCTCATATTTTGATAAACTCATGAAGTAGATATAATTATCCATCTGAATGAAGACTCAGAAGTTAAGTAACTTCTCCAAGGTCAGACAGCTAAGAAATGGGACTTTAGGATTTGATCCTGTGTGTGTGACCTCAAAATTCATGTTCATTTCACCACAACAGTTTTCTTAGATGAATCCTAATTTCATTGCATTATTAAATAAGAAGATCATTTCATTGTGGATTCAGCTGTTTTGTTCCCTTTTTAGGGGGAATAGAGTGAGAAAAAGGAGATGTGTACAATAGACCCCACTAAACTATTAGTTCTTTGAGGGCAAGTTTAGTGTCTTATGCATCCTGGTTCTCTCAGCATTTGAGTCTGGCTCATGGAAGAATCTCAAAGATGTTGCTGACTGCATCAAAATAGAAACAAGAAGAGTCAGTGCTTTTGTGACCATAAAGATACCACAAAGACCTCCATAGACAAAAGAAGCCCAGCCGTAGGCATTGTGCATTGGGCCCCTTTCCTCACTACTAACTGAGCTCTCTGCTAAGGGAATTTGTATCTATGTAAACTTAGTGCTTAGTCATAGGCTTCCTTTTAATGACATGGCCACTACTCAGAGCCCAGGAAGAGAGGAGGTTGGGAGGAGAACTCAACACTATGTGAGGGATGCTGAGCTCTTAGTCTGCCTCCAGCTAGCATAGGCTGAATCATAACATTTGACAGGTTTTCAGTCTCCCCTTCCATCAAACAAGGAGGCCAAGGCCTCCTTTATAGCTAACATCCTCTAACTATTAAAGGGTATAAGACTTTGTGTTGCTGTCATCTAGAAGAACCCCATGTTTAAGATAATCAATGCGATCAGCCTTAGACTATTTTACAGGTTTAAGATACAAAGTGAGACTATAAGATCATCATTCACCAATCACCTTTAATAGTGAGCAAGTATGGTACAACCACTGTGGAAGACAGTGTGGACGTTCCTCAGAAAATTGGGAATGGAGCTACCATTTGACCCAGCAATCCCCCTTCTGGGGATCTACCCAAAAAACCTGAAAACCTTTGTCCACAAAGACTTATGTACCCCAATGTTCATCGCAGTGCTGTTCACAGTGGCCAAAACATGGAAACAACTAAAATGCCCTGAGACAGATGAGTGGAGAAAGAAGCTGTGGTACATATACACAATGGAATATTACTCAGCTATAAGAAAAGATGAAAAACTGCCATTTGCAATAAAATGGATGGACCTGGAGATCATCGTGCTTAGTGAAATAAGCCAGACAGAAAAAACAAAGATCTGTATGACTTCACTCATATGCGGAATATAAAACTGAAAGCAAAGAAAAAAGAAATGAACAAATGAAAAACCCATGGACACAATCAATAGTTTAATGTTTATTTGGGGATGAGTGGGTTAGGGAGGGGAGAAAGGGGAGGCGGTGGGAGAGGAGCGGGGGGGGAAGCTAAATATAAGGTGATGGAAAGAGAAGTCACATTAGGTGGTGAACTTACTATACAACAAGTTTACAATGCACTGTAGAATTGTATGCCTGAAACCTATGTAATCCTTGCTAACAGATGTCACCCCAATAAGTCTAACAATAAAAATGAATTAAAAAAATAAAAAATAAAAGTGAGCAAGTATTGATTTTTATGGGTTGGTGATAGGCATTGCCCCTGATTGCCTGACTTGGTTATTTACTCATGGGACTTCATAATGTAGGGCTGGTATAATAATTAGATTAGGGTAATGTAACAAAACAAAACAATCATAAATGAGGCCTGAATTAATAACTGTTAATATTAATAACTATTAACTTCTCTGCCTTTCTGCTCACAAACTCTGCTCATTTGTTATGACAGTTCTTTGCCAATCTTGATCTTGAAACTTCAAGGAGGGTACTATCCTGAAAATGGTTGCTAGTATAGGCAGTCTCTTTTTGCTGTCTTGAAAACAAATCCACCAAATTATAGACAGACACTACTCTGCTTCCTCCCATCCAAACCATGATTCATATTTTCAATTCTACTGAGATATTAAATTGCTTTGGGACCTTAGTGTTCAGCTGTGAAGGAGTTCAAGTATTTCTATTCTATGCCTTGTTAAACTCTTCGACAATAATCTACCATGGGGTTTGAACAGTTACTATTCATTAATTTGCCTTGTCTTAAATATAAATTCTTCCTTCCCCAATAGAATGTCCTTTGAAAACTAAAACCTTCAGATTGTTAATGTGCTTTCCACTTTATTCATGAAAGGAGACAAAGTCTAATATATAAACTTCAGATCATAAAAGATCACTTTTTGCTCTGTCTAGCTAATTGGTAAAGCCTCAGTTCCATTCAGTTTTGCCAATAGTTGTAATATTAGATAATATTTATAAAATTATACTTAAGGCCGTTTAATAGTCCATGAGTGTAGGTTTAGCAGGGGGTAGATACGTGAACAAATACCTTTAAGGTGATAAACATTAAGACAGAATTGCGTATAAAGCTTTATACATAAGAAGTCATCAGGTTCACTTCTGGGGGAAGAAAGTATCAAGCTAGAGAGAAAAGATGACATGTGTAGGAATTATTTGAGCAAAGAAGTATGACATTGACAATGATGTAAATAGCATGAAAGTGAGCATATATTCTGGAAACTGTGACCAGTCTAATGTAGCCAAACTGTAGGGCTCATGGATCATGGAAAACCCTCCAGGGAAAATCCCCCAGATGAGCATTGAGATCCTTAGTCTCACAACATCCCACTGTTTCCCTCTCATGGGAAGCAGATGAGATTGACAGACTATCATCTATTATTCTTTGCTCCATCTGAGTGTCTCTGAGTCAGCTTGCCCCACAGCAGGCTAAAGAAGTAAAGACACTTATAAATCCCCTAATGCTTCTTTGTTTAGAAATCTTTGTTTTTTGATATATGAAGTCTTTCTAGAAAGTATCCAGCCATGTAATAAGAAAAATAGAGGCACTTACAGCTGGATGTTTTTTCGGATAGCACTCGTACTTATAAAAACCTTCGAAGACCTGCATCCCTTAGTGTCTGTCCCTAATAAGGTAGACTAAAGTTGGGGTTGGCTGTTTCCATGGAAAAGTAATACCAGGGGTCAGAATGTCCTTCCTCCTTTGCTAGAACAGTCACCTACAGGGGCTCAGCCATGGATCACACCTCTGCACTCACTGCCAGTACCAAGTGAGCCCTGCCAGCTCTGGGGCAGGATTTCTGAGCCTACAGCACAGCCCAACCTCAGCAGAGTCTTAAGGCAAGACAATATCTGGACATTGTCTGGGGTATCATTTGCTAGAGAAAACAAAAAGGAGAGAGAAAATTTCTATCTTACTGCAATATTTATTTCATCATGAAGAAAAGAATCAAAATTGATTCTGGCCCAGGGCGGGAAACCTTCCTTAATTTTGTCAGACCCTGAAACAATGGGGATGGATGGTATTTTCACATGAAAATGGAGAAACAATTTGTGCTAAGTTACAGAAGCTTGTACAGAAGGATGACCATTTGAACTTTATTTTATAAGCAATGGAGAACAAATATTTTAATGTGGGAGTTCACATAGTTAGCTAGAGAACTTTGTTGGTGGCAGTGGTGATAAAGAGTTGTTAGGACAGAAGCTGGAGACAGGAGACTCGCTAGGAGGTTACTGCAACAGGCCTGGGTGAGCACTGAGAAAGGGCTGAACAAGGGCAGTGACAGTGGCAGTGGAGGGACTAGAACAAAGAGAAACATGTTGGGTAAAACGGACAGGATTTAGTGACTGCTTAAATGTGGGAACTGTTGGAGAAGAAGTCAGACCCTTACCTCACATAATCAGATGGATGGCAAGGTGGATGGAGATACTGTTGCCAGAAACTACAAGGGGTAAGAGCAGGAGTGCTTTAGTTGTTGTTACTTCTGTTGTTTGTATTTTTGAAAGACAGATAACGAGAATAAAATGCAAATGTAGGAGACTTAAGCTCACAACCAAATGACTGCACTGTAGTTGAATCGTCCACTGTTAAATACGTTTGAACCTACTGCTTCCAGAATTGAAGATCCCTGCCTTTCTGTTGGACAGCACTGCAAAGCAGCACGCACCATATATTCTGACCTTAAAACCCTATCACTGAAATATGGTAGATTAGGTGGACATGGCATTTGTAGCCTCCTCAGATCACATAAATGTTGCAAACAGATAGGGGAACAGTCACACTTGGGAAACATCAGAGGACTGACTGAATAGAGCCCGACAGCTGAGGATATAAAGAAAGAAGTCCAATTGAGGTAGGCAAATGGGGTGACCCCAAACCCACAGATAAAGAAAGAACTCTGCGAGGGAAACCTCAGGGCACAAAGGTTCCCTCAGAGGAGTAAGTGGTGCTGAGCTTCCCAACTCAGGAGCCCTGAGCAGGAGAGAAGAAAGCTTGTTGCATCTGGCAGTGAAAATCAGTGGGAATTCTGTACCTGTATCAGGGAGACAGAAGTCAGCTAGAAATCCAGATGCTTTCTTGTAGGGGGCATGCATGAGTTTGCCGCTTGCCACTCTGCTCCTGTTCAGCAGAGTGATGGCATCACTGGAGGCACCAGAGCCATATGTGGGAATGTTGAACTGTGGGGTTTTGGAGTGGGGGCTGGAGGGTCCCATTGTTTGAGTGTGGAGTTCACTTCAAGTGTGGCACACAGGAGCATGCCATCTTTTCTATGTTAAACCCTTCCCAAAAGGACCAATTCTGAGATCTCACTGGTCTAACAAAATTCGTGCATGCTCACTGGGTACTCAAAAAAATTCCACCCATTGAAGCTTAAACTACATTCCCCAGGGTGCTCTCAGTTGCCAAGAGCCCAGCCCCACCCTACCTTTGGAAACCATTCTTACTGGTTTTTAACAGAGTGCACAACAGCCCCATCCTACGTGGCAACCCCTCCAAAGCAGACAGAAAAAGAACCGGAGTGGAGCCGAGCTGCACGCAGACTGGCAGGGAAAAGCCGCGGAACCCTTAAGATGCCCTAGAATGTCGCCTAGACCACCGATAGCTGTGCCTTGCCCACCAAGTGGGACACTTAGAATGGCACAGTAATCAGCCCTATTCAAGTGTTCTTTTTTCTTTTCTTTCAATCTTAAGCAGGAAAGGCTGTCCATGGTTCACCAAGGAGAGTCCAGTACTGCTCTGCCACTTTCCCCAGCCCAGCTAAAAGTGAGATAAGAGTGAAAAACCACTGGGCTCTTCAAAAAATAATTTACTTATTCTTTTTCTTTTTTATTTTCTGTTATTTTATTTTATCACTACTCTTGCTTAATTTCTATTTGTTTATATATTTTATTATATTTTTTATTATCATTTTTCTCTTTCTCTGTCTCTATTTTTTTATTTTCTTCCTCTTTCAAAGTGTGCTCAGGCACACGGAGATGTGCCCAGTCCAACTTTGGTTGGCTAAGCAATCAGCCCTGCCCAACTAGTGGAAAAACATGTTCTTGCAGATCTTTGCAGGAGCAGCTAGCTGTCTTTGACTTCCTGGAGAGTTTTTGGTGCCACTCTGCTGTTCCTCCAGGGCAATTAAAAGTGTGCTGCAAGTGACAGACCATGGGGCCCACAGCAAAAGAGAGGGGAAAAGGGAAAAGAAAAGAAAAATTTTTTTCTTTCTTTTATTTCTACTTTGCTTTTTTATCTATCTCATTTTCTACTACAAGACTTACGGAAACTTTTTTTTTCTTTTTAATTTTACCTTTCTTTCCTTTTAAACCCTTTTTCATGAGTTTTAAATATGTATTTCATTTCTGTAATTTTTTTAAATTTAATTAAAAAAATTTTGTATGTTTTTAATTTTTTTAATTTTTAAAAAATTTTTTAATTCTTATTTTTTATTATTTTATTTCATTATTATTTTTAGTACTTCTTTCCATTTTTTTCTTTCAAAGGGTGTACAGGCACCCTGAAGTGTTGCCCTGCCCACAGAGAGGAACTCCCAGGTGGCCAGTGATCAGCTCTACCCTACTAGTGGTGGGGGAGAGAGGGGGTGGGGAGTGAGGGGGAGGAGGAGTCAAGGGAGACTTTCTTTTGGCTTTTTGCAGGAGTGGCTGTCTGAGGCTGCCTCAGAAACTCCCAGTGCTGCCCTGCCACCACCCCCATCCTCAACCCCAGGGTGGCTAATGGTGTACTGAGAGTGGCAGAGTACAGGACTCTCAGGTAATTTGTTTTCATTTTTTTTGTATATGTGTGTGTTTGTTTGTTTCTTGTCTTTTGCTTTTTAAAAATGAGTATAGGTCCCCTAGAGATTTTCCCTGTCAACATGGAGGCACCCTAGGTGTATGAGTGACCAGCCACACCTTATTAACAGAGGAAGACATTCTTGTGGACCTCAGCAGGAGCAGAGAACTCTCAGTGTTACTCTGCCACTCCCTGCAGGCAATTAGTGGTGTGCTGTGAGAAGCATATTGCTCAACTACAACTTAAGAATAAATATACCACATTCAAGGGACAATCCTAGATCACAAACACAGGAGATCAGAGGCTGCATCATTGGACTACACAGGGCACATATTATATAAGGCCACAAGCAAAGACTAAGAGATGTAAGAGATATACTGGCTACATAGAGGCAAAAACTGAGAAGCCAGAATGAGGAAACAGAGAAAACACATCCCAAATAAAGAAACGAGAAATCCAGAAATTGAATTAAGTGAAATGGAGGCCAGAGCAAGAGGTTAGAACACAGGTTATAACAGTGCTTAAGGAACTTACTGTGAACTTTAACAAAGAGATACCAATCATAAAAAAGGATATAGAAACCATAAAAAACAACCAATCAGAAATAAAGACTACCATAGCTGAAATGAAGACTACACCAGAAGGAATCAATAGCAGGTTAGATGAAGCAGAAAACCGAATCAACAATCTGGAAGACAACGTAGCAGAAAACACCCAAATGAAAGAGCAAAAAGAAAAACTATATTTTTTAAAATGAGGATAGCCTGAGAGGCCTCTGCTACAACATCAAGCACAACAACATTCAAATCACAGGGGTACCAGAAGGAGAAGAGAGGGAGCAAGGGCTTGAGAACCCATTTGAAGAACTAATGACTGAAAACTTTACTAAACTAGAAACAAAAAAATAGACACACAAGCCCAGGAAGCACAGAGAGTCTCAATCAAGATGAACCCAAATAGGCCCACACCAAGACACATAAAAATTAAATGGCAAAGGTTAAAGACAAAGAGAGAATCCTAAAAGCAGCAAGAGAAAGACAACTACTTACCTCCAATGAAGCTCCCATGAGACTATCACCTAATTTCTCAATAGAAACTGTACAGGCCAGAAGAGAGTGGCAGGAAATATTCAAAGTAATTAAAAACAAGGACCTACAACCAACACTCTACCCAGCAGGGTTATCATTTAAAATTGAAGGAGAGATAAAGAACTTCCCAGACAAGAAAAAGCTAAAGGAATTCCCTACCCCCAGGCCAGCATTACAAGAAATACTAAAGGGACTTCTTAAAGCAGAAGAAAGAAGTAAACAAGCAAACAAAAGAAAATAAAAAACATAATAACAACATGGTGATGAATATGTGCCTATCAATAATAACTTTAAATGGACTAAATGCTCCAATCAAAAGACACAGGGTAGCTGAATGGATAAGAAAGCAAGACTTAGCCCCTAAGGGTGTTGTCTGGAGAAACCAAGACCCAGGCATATGCTGTCTACAAGAGACTCACCTCTGAAGGAAAGACTCACATAAACTGAAGGTAAAGGGATGGAAAAGGATATTCCACACAATTGAAAATGAGAAAAAAGCTGGAGTAGAAATATTTATATCAGACAAAATAGACTTTAAAACTCAGACTATAACAAGAGACAAAGTAGGACATCACATAATTATAAAGGGATCAATCCGACAAGAGGATATCACTCTTGTAAACATTTATGCACCCAACATAGGAGCACCTAAATATATAAAGCAAATATTGACTGACATAAAGGCAGATACCAAGAGTAATACAGTCATAGTAGGGAACTTTAAAACTCACTTACACCAATGGACAGATCTTCCAGATTGAAAATCAACACAGATATAGTGGCATTAAATAACATGCTAGAGCAGATGGATTTAATTGATATTTTTAGAGAATTACATCCCAAAGCAGCAGAATATACATTACTTTCAAACACACATGGAACATTATCCAAAATAGACCACAGTGTTAGGCCACAAAACAAGTCTCAATAAATTTAAGAAATTTGAAGTCATATCAAGCAACCTCTCTGACCACAATGGTATGAAATCAGAAATCAAATAAAAGAAAAAAAAAACAACAACAAACTAAAAAACACACAAATACATGGAGGCTAAACAATATGCTACTAAACTATGAGTGAGTCAACAATGAGACTAAGGAAGAAATCAAAAGGCAGCTTGAGACAAATGAGAATGAAAACACAACTACTCCAAATCCATGGGATACAGCAAAAGCAGTCATGAGAGAGAAATTCATAGCAATACAGGCCTACCTAAAGAAACAAGAAAAATCTCAAATAAACAGTTTAACCTTACACCTGAGGAAATTGGAAAAAGAACCCCAAACAAAGCCCCAAATGAGTACAAGAAAAAAAAAATCAGAGTGAAAATAAATAAAATTGAGAGTATGAAAACAATATAAATAATCAATGAAATCAAGAAGGATAAACAAAATAGACAAACCTTTAACCAGATTCCTCAAGAAAAAACAGAGAGGACCCAAATAAATGAAATTAGAAATGAAAGAGAAGAAGTGATAACAGACACCATAGAAATACAAGAAATTATAAGAAGATACTATAAGTAACTATGCACCAACAAATTAGACAATCTGAAAGAAATGAATAGATTCTTAGAACATACAAGTTTGCAAATTAAATCAAGAAAAAACAGAAAATCTAAACAGACCAATTACTAACAATAAAATTAAATCAGCAATCAACAAACTACCAACAAACAAAAGACCTGAACCAGATGGCTTCACAGGTGAATTTTACCAATTCAAAAAAGAATTAACACCTGTTCTCAAACTATTTTGAAAAATCCAAGAAAAGAGCAGGCTCCCAAACTCATTATTTTATGAGGCCACTATCATCTTGATTTCAAAAACAGATAAAGACACTGCAAAAAAAGAAAACTATAAGTCAATATCTATAATGAACATAGATGCAAAAATTTTCAACAAAATATTAGCAAATCAAATGCAGCAATACATTAAAAAAATCATAACCATGATCAGGTGGGACTTTTTCCTGGGATACAAGGTTGGTTCAATATACATAAATCATTTAATGTGATACACCACATAAACAAAATAAAAAATAAAAATCATATGGTCATTTCAATAGATGCAGAAGAAGTGTTCAACAAAATCCAGCAGCCATTTATGATTAAAAACTCTCAGCAAAGTGGGAATAGAAGAAGCATATCTCAATATAATAAAGGCTATATATGATAAACCCACAGCTCACATACTCAATGGGGAAAAACTAAAAGCATTCCTCTTAAGATAAGGAATAAGACAAAAATGCCCACTGTCATCACTATTATTCAATATAGTACTGAAAGTCCTAGCCACAGCAATCAAACAAGAAAAGCAAATTAAAGACATCTAAATAAAAAAAAGAAGTAAAATTATCATTATTTGCAGATATCATGACACTATATATGGAGAACCCCAAACATTCAACCTCAAAATTATTGGAACTGATACATGAATTTAGTAAAGTAGCAGGATACAAAATTAATATCCAGAAATCAGTTGCATTCTTATATACCAATAATAAACTAGAAGGAGAAATTTAAAAGTATTCCCATTTACAATTGCATTGAAAAAATACCTAGGAATAAATTCAACCAAGGAACTAAAAGACCTGTACTCAAAAAATTATAAGACACTGAAGAGAGAAATAAAAGAAAATACAAATAAATGGACACACATACCATGCTCATGGATAGGAAGAATTAATATAGTTAATTCTCAGCCAGGGAGCAAAAAAAAAAAAAAAAAAAAAGTCCATTCTACCCAAAGCAATGTATAGATTCAATGCAGTTCTGATCAATATACTAATGTGAATCTTCATAGAAATAGAACATATAATCCTCAAATTTACATGGAACCATAAAAGATCTAGAATAGCCATAGCAACCCTGAGAAAGAAGAACAAAGTTGGAGGAATCACGCTACCAGACATCAAATTATACCACAAGGCCACAGTTCTCAAAACAGCATGGTCCTGGCATAAACACAGACACATAGATCAATGGAACAGAATAGAGAGCCCAGAAATAAATCCATGTCTGTATGGCCAATTAATCTACAATAAAGGGAGCAAGAACTTACATTGGGGTAAAGACAGTCTATTCAACAAATCATGTTGGAAAAGCTGGACAGATACATGCAAAAAAGTTAAATTGGACTACCTCCTTACACCATATACAAAAACAAACTCAAAAAACTAAATATAAGACCTGAAACCATAAAACTCTTAGAAGAAAATACAGTAAGTAACTTATCAGACATTACCCTTAGCAATGCCTTCATTGATATATCTTCTTGGGCAAGGGAAACAAAAGAATTAAAATAAACAAATGGGACTACATCAGATTAAAAAGTTTTTTTAAAGCATCCTATAGAATGGAAAAATATATTCACCAATAAGGCATCTGATAAAGGGTTAATATCCAAAATCTGTAAGAAACTCATACAAACCAAAAAAGCCAACAACCCAATTAAAAAATGGGTGAAAGATCTGAATAGATGTCTCCAAAGAGGACATACAGATGGCCAACAAATACATAAAAGATGATCAACATCACTAATCATCAGAGAAATGCAAATCAAAACCACAATGAAAAACAAACAAACAAACAAACAAACAAACAAACCACAATGAGCTACTACTTCGCTTCTATTAGAATGACTATCATTAATAAATTGACCAACATCACATGTTGATGAGGATATGGAGAAAAGGAAACCCTTGTGCATTGTTGATGGGACTGCAAATTTTTCCAGCTACTATGGAAAACAGTGTGGTTTCTCAAAAAATTAAAAATGGAACTACCTTACAATCCAGCAATTCCACTCCTGCGTATTTATCCAAAGGAATCTAAAACACTCATTTGAAAAAAATATCTGCATCCCTATGTTCATTGCAGCATTATCCACAATAGCTAAGATATGGAAACAACCTAAATGCACATCAATAAATGATTGGATAGGGAGTTCCCTGATGGTGTAGTGGCTTAAGGCTTCAGCACTGGCGCTGTCAGCGCTGCGGCCAGGGTTCGATTCCCAGCCAGGGAGCTACCCACATACCAAAAAGCAAAAAAAAAAAAAAAAAAAATGATTGGATAAAGAAGCTGTGGTACATCTAGACAATGGAGTATTACTGGGCCATAAAGAAGAATAAAATCTTACCTTTTGCAACAACGTGGATGAAACTAGAAGATACCATGCTAAGTGAAATAAGTCAGACTGAGAAAGACAAATACAATATGATCTCACTTATATGTGGAATCTAAAGAACAGAATAAATAAACAATCAAAATAGAATAAAAAACCTCATTGGACGCAGACAATAGTTTAGTAGTTACCATAGGGAACTGGAGAGAGGGGTGGGAAAGGAGAAAGGGGATTCAAATGGTGATGGAAGGAGAACTGACTCTGGGTCATGAGAACACAATGCAACATATAAACAATGAAGAACTGTACACCTGGAACCTGTGTAATTTTGTTGACCAATGTTACCACAATAAATTAAATGTTTAAAAAAGGACAGATAATGAGCTTTTTGAGTTTGAGATAACTGTAAGGCTTCTAGGTGAAACTTTCTCATAGGCAGTTACTTTGGTGAATGATGGAGAATGAGAATGAGATTTTGGAAACGTGGGTGTGTACATGGTTCTTGAGGCCATGGGAGTAGACAATGTGACAAAGAATAAAGGTGGAGTGAAAGAACAGCAGCACCTTGAGTACAGAGCCTTGGGGAACTCAAATAATGAAAAGACAACCTGAGGAAAAAGAGCCACAGAATCCTCAGAGAGGCAGGAGGAGAAGAGGAGGACAAGAAAAGGAGTTAGGTCCAGAGAAAAGGAGGGAAAGTTTATCACATCACATTACTACTGGAAGTTACCCAGTGATATTTACAATAGGGAGTGCCCGCTTAGTACCATACTGTGTCTCCAGAGTTCGGGCAGGTGTATGGAAGTGACACATCCCCAAGAAGCCTCTGATAATAACTAGGGAGCCTGAAACACACACACACACACACACACACACACACACACACACACACACTCCCCTCTAGATACTACTTTAAATGTGATAACCTCCTTCTCCTAAGATTACAAATTAAGTATTGTTTAAGTTTGCGAAAGTGACAATAAACTAATAATGAAACACTGGTGCTAACTTTTTAGCAATGTAATTGTAGAGTATGTGTTCATTTATTTAACAGACAAAAAAGTATTGAGGATAGAGAGAAGGAAAATGTTTGTACCCTTTAGGAACTCAGAGTCTTACAGAGAAAGCTGAAGATAATTATGACACAGTGTGATATAATTCTGCAAACTTTAATGAAATAACAGAGCTAGATAGTGGTCATTAATGGCTGCCCAAACTGTTAAGTGAAAGGCTAATGGGGAACGTGATAGTAGATGGTCACTGTCAATTTAATCAGCACTGAGAGACAGACAACAGACAGGAAGTACTTCCTGATTTGATGCAACAGGAAATACTTAGCACCACCTGTGAATCACTGTGGTGGTAAAAATCGACCTGAATTTAATTGAGCCTCACACCAGCTGACAAAAACTATGGAGAATAGAGGAATATATTACCACTATAAAAATGTGTTCAGCCACATCCATAATGTAAGAAAATCTAAGGAACAAATGAACTGGTTTCTTTTGCAAGTATATGGCATGGAAATCACATTACAAGGAGGGCTATTATAGATTAAAAGAGATTTAAATGAGACTTCAACCATATTCAATGTGTGGGCTTTAGATTCTAAAGCAAACCAACTATAAAAAGTAATTTTTGAGATAATTGGGGATATTTAAATACCGGTTGGATATTAGCTAAGGAATTGTGGTTAAAATTGTTAGATGTGATGATATTGTGGTCCTGATTTTAAAAAGAGTCCTTATCTGTAAGTTGGCCTGGTTTTGCCAGCCTGGGGTAACAGGACCTGGATTATAATTGACTAGGCAGTAGAAGCTTTAATTCTGATCATGCTCCTGTTCTTTATCCTTGTGAAGCTTTTATTAATTGTGCTCTTACTTTAGGCATTGATTTTTCCCACTTAGTTACACCCATGAGTTGACCATTTTTTCTCTATAGCCAGGCATGCCATGATAGGCAGCATCTTGAATGGTCACACAGAATTGCCTTCTGGGAAATTACCTGGATGCCATGGTGGCCTCCAACACATGCACACACAAATATACAGTATTTAAAGATGAAATGATGTGGTAAGTAGGATTTTCTTTAAAATATACCAATGGGGTAGAGGAACAGTATATATGGGATGTAGATGAAAAAAGAACACAGAATACCAATAACTACAGAAGCTAGCGTCTGGGTAGATGAAAATTCATAACATTATTTTTCCTAGTTTTCTATATTTTTAAAAAATTCATAATAAAATAAAAATATGGTATAATAATTATTATATTAATAATAAATGTGCTCCCAGCCCAGGACAATGATGGTGGCAGAGGACCCTGATGTGGGCACTGCCTTCAAGACAATGATGCCAGTATTTTCCCAAATGTGTTATAGAATATGAGTTCAGCAAGACACTAATATGTGCTGCCTAAGGAAAGAATTCACTATGAAGATATTTCATAAAAAGATAATAAATAAACTTATTAAGCTGCTAAAAAAAGAATTCAGGGGTCAAGGTGGTTTTGGGAATAGTGGTTTTGACAAAAATTAGGGGGAGCTTTGCTGCAGGGCACCCCTGTTTTGTGGAGCACAGCCGACTGTGCAGTTTTCACATGTACTGTGATTGTAAGAACCAGATAGTATTAAAGCATGTAGAATTTTCCATGTTTCTGACCATGGGAATTCTTCTTTTAATAGAGGGTTTTGTGGTTACATGGGAAGCACAAAGGTAAGAGAGAAACTTGGGCTGTGTGAGGACACAGACCTGACCCTGAAGCTGTGGGGCAATGGACTTGGTGCTTAGGGCTTAGGATTGTCTAAAACAACCTCAAGTCCCAGTTTGGCTGCTTCAGAGCTGTGCAAAATCTTTTAGCTTCTGAACCTGTTTTCTACCCTGGAAATGGAAAATAATACCTTTCTTATTATATGCTTATTGTGAAAATATAATGTAATAACATATTCAAAAATGCCCTGCAAATGCCAAATGACTATACAAATGGGAGCATTTATCCTTCACAATCAACATATGAGGGCTGTCTGGAAAGTATCCAGCCAAGTAAGTGAAAAATGGAGGCATTTATGGCTAGATTTTTTTTCTGGACCGCCCTCGTATACTCCTTTGGTGTCTCTGGAGCTGGGGATAGACAGGAGGAGAGAAGAGATTGGAATCTGTTTCCTCTTTACTAACTAAAGTTCTTATGTTCACCCACTAGACTATCTGAAAATAATCTTCACGATGGCCTGGCCTGGCCTTTTCTCCATGTATAATGCATTGATTAAAAAAAAATTATCTTTCTTCCTACTATCTGCAGAAGAGAGGCAACCAGTTCAGTAAACATAAGGGTACACACCATCCTCAAGGTCATTGAGATTTGTTTTAAAATAACAAGTCCTAGAAAAAACATGCATATTCTGCGCTATTTCTCTTCCTAATGAGTCATAGTTATTTCCCCCTTGTAAGATCAAAGCCCTGGGCATTTGGTTGGGGTTGGTAGGCAGCAAATGAGGTCTGTATCCTTCAGCCAGTAACCATTACCTCAGTCTGGACCATGTGAATCCTGTGAAGTCTTAAGTCGTGCACTGCTCCATAAATATCCACAGAGTCTTTGGAGTCTAACTGTTGGAGGATTCGGTCCAATGCAATAAAGGTTCCGGTCCTACCCACACCAGCACTAGAAGAGACATTGAAGGAAGACTGAGCTTTTTTATTCAATTGGCCTTTCAAAACTGCATCCAGGACTAGCCAAGTCTTTCTTTTGCGTTCCAAGTTATAGGAGAATATAGGAATACGTTTTTCTCTCTACATACTCTCTCAAAAAAATATGACCTAGAGCCCCAGGCTGTACCTCTTTTCTTCACCTCCCCAACTGCACTAGGGGTAAGTACCAGTCTGCACTTGGTGTGTATCATTTCCACACATGCTTTTATACTTTTCCTACATCCACATAAATTCACAAACAATAAATTTTATGTGTTTCAAAAATTTACTAAAATGGCAACATGTTTCGTGTATCCTTCTGCCAACTTTTCTACTCAACATTGTGTTTTGAGATTTATCCATGTTGTTACAAGTAGATCTAAGTTCTTAACTATTCTGTAGAGTTCATAAACCACTGCTAATCCATTCCCTATGGTGAGATCACTTTTAGTTTTTCTCTATTAAAAATTGTGTTGCATTGAACATCATTGTGCACATGTATGGACATTTTTCTAGAGCTACCATATCATAAATGAATACCTTAAACTTCACTAGGGATTGCCAAATTGCTCCCCAAAATGATTGTATAGCCTGGGGATTTTTGATGCACATATTTGTAAGATAAAGAACAATTCTTCAGTGGTTCTAGGTGAAAATCCCTGCGATTTTTCAGAAAGCAGGAAGCTTTTGAGTGCCTCACATTCCTATTAAAAGCATCAGTGTTCCAATGACATATAAAAGCAGGGCTCCTAGGGTGCTGGGCTGATGGGGAGAAAATGAGTGCATCTGACATTTCTCTTACTGTAGCAATTCCCTGCTCCTTATTTATTAGTGCCATTTAGTTAGGCTATCAAAGTGTTACTGCAAACACTAATTAGCTAAACACCAGGCTCCCCAGAGAAAGAGAAAGAGGGGGAGGGAGAGATTAGAAAGGGATGAATTGCTTGTTAGGTTGATTTTATGTACACACAGTCTGAGGCAAAGAGAAGTCAAAGAGAAAACAGAAATTTAAGAGCAAAATTGGGTGTTACAGATGGCAAGTCCTACTCCATGTGGAGGGTGGTCTTGAGCAGGACTCTTGAAGGACAGTTACAGCTTGTATATAGGTGGAAGAGAGAGAAAGATAAGGCCATTTCAAGGAGTAAGAACGGCAAAAGACAAGAATAAGTATGTGCAGACTCCTTTCAGCTAGAGTGGAAGAGAAGTTTCTGGGAACTTGGATTGTGGATAAAATGGGGCCCGATTATAGAAAGCCCAGAAGTCACATAAGGGCTTTCATTTTTGTACAGGCAGAAAAGGAGCAAGAGGGAGAGAGAAGGATGAGGAGTGAGGGTGAGAGACAGGTGGGTGTAAAGAAAGCAGAAAAGAAGTCCCTAAAAAGGAGTGAGGTTGCGGGAGGAGAAGTTGGAAGAGATTTAATAACATCCTCTGGGTCTAGGCAGGCTGGTTGGTCCAGATGAATCCTCCCCCTGACCAGATTTCCCATGCTTCTATGTTTTTTTCAGACTCCCAGGTACCACCTTATTGGCCCCTAGTCATTGAGTACCTGCAGTGCACCACAGTGGGCCCAGCACCAGGTGTTCTGTTGATGTAGTCCCTGACAGTTCTTACAAACTGGATCAGGGACTGGGTGGTCTCTGGGACTCCATGGTCTGGCCACACCGTATAATGAAAGTGGCGGATGAGTCTGTGTGCATCGAGCTGTTCCTCCTACAAGAGCAGAGAGAATAAGAAGAAGAATGACCTAAGGCAAATTTTCAATTTGGCAAATGTGCAACAGGAGAGGATCCAGCAAAAATGGGATTCCCAGGTATCCTTTATCCTTCTAAGTTGGGTTACTAAATGAAGTCAAACAAACTAACATACGCTGCATATCTTAAACTCCCGGATGGTCCACTCAGGCAGCACGGACTCTGAGAGCATCTGCAGGATGAGGTCCCCATAGTAGAGGGAATCCTGGTCCGCTGGCCAGTAATGGTCACATTTTACCTAGAGGAAGACAAACAGAAAAAAAGTAAGTCCGGAAATGTGACTCCTCTATGAACCTGGGCTTTTCCTCCCTGAAATGTCTTCCTGAGTTGGAATCCAGGATCAGCTGTTAAAGCAATTTGACCACCGGTTTTGCATTAACCTTCTTAAGGCCAGTGCTGAAGCTGCAATGCTGCTACAAGTGAAGGAGAGACACTGGACAAGGAGCAAACTCTCCATTCACTGGATTCATGTACCTTTCAGGCAGTGTTCCCTGGTTGAGGATTTTTGTTGTTATTGTTACTGATTTCCTTAGCATGTCAGTTCCACTAGCAGATAAACCATCTTACAATGGTTCTTTCAGAAGAAAGATCTAGCTGGGCAGAGGAGGGCATTGTCTTCCAGGCCTTGTTTGGTTTATATTTTTGTATCACTGTCCTAACCTGGACTCAGTACCATGTGCCAAATGATCTTTGAAAAATCAGAACATTTAGCTAAGCTCACGCTTACATTCAGAAAGAGGATTATGAGCATACATTTATTGACTACAGATACTGGGCATTTTACATGTAATTTCTCTTTTAACTCCCAAAAGTAACCATATGGAGGATTATAAGTACATTACAAGAGGTTTGCTTAATTTGTCCAGTTAACTATTTTACTTTGTGTCTGCAGACAGCCCTAAGTTCACTTCTCCTTCTTCAGTAAAAGTAGGGGCAGAGCCAACAAGTCTAGCAAGGCATCTCCTCTGTCGTACACTGAAGGATGGAGGCAACAAGTTCCCAGTTAATATTTCTGTCATGGTCACTTCTGATAATCCCAGTCCTCAAATGGAAACACTTTCGACTGAAACTTCAGACCCAGAATCCAAATTGGGCATTACCTACTACAGCCTGTTTAACTGAGTGACTTAATTCACTAACATTGCTCTACATACTCCCTACTCGGCTTCTGTGGGTTTAACTTACGATGATACAGAAAAATTCCCTCTAAGTGTCAGAAAGCAAAGTTCAGAAGTCTGGAAGTCTCTTTACTCACTCGGCCCTTCTCAACACACTGGGTCACCATGACGATGTTGTGAACATTCTGTTCCCATGCCATTTTCCAGAAGTCATCCTTAGTGCCAGGAAGAGGCCCCTGAGTGGCGATGTATTCTCTTCTGAAGTTGTTGCCCTGAGATGAATTTACAATATGGAGAGTCAGAAACAATGGGCCTCTTTGGAACTATAAACAAAGGGGTTAGCGCTGCAGATGAGATGATATGTGGGTCTTTGCCAGGTCCCGCACTTGAGAAAAAGATTCTAACACAAGTGTCAAGGCTTGGGATCAGGAAAGACAAAGGCCGGAACATTGAACTATTGTTAAGAGCCAAATTCCTTTTTATTAGGCTAAGTCTTCTAAAAAGCAGTGGAGGACTCAGGTGATAATCTAGAAAACATTTCACCTGAAAGAGTGTGTGTGTGTGTGTGTGTGTGTGTGTGTGTGTGTGTGTGTGAACACTGTCTAAGGGACTAATGTTGATCTGGCTCTTTCCCTTTTTAACTTACAAGACTTTAGCCATTTTGGATAATTGACATTAGAATGTTGGTAAGAGATGTTTTTAAAGAAAACCTGAAGGAAAGAGAAACCACTGTTTATTGAGCACCTACCATATAATACTGTGGGTCAGGACTTTCACAGATCTTATTTAATCTTTTTATTATTATTATTAATTTTATTGGGGTGACATTTGTCAGGACAATTACGTAGGTTCCAGGCGTACAGTTCTTTATCATCTATGTGTTACATTGTGTTCTCACCACCTGTGGTCATTTTTTTTCCATCACCATATATTTGAATCCCCCTCCCTCCTTCCCCATCCCCTCCCCACTTTCCCTCTGGCAACTACTAATAAACTATTGCCTGTATTCAAACAAATTTTTTATTTAATCTTAACTACAACTCTATGAGCTAGGACATTTTCACCCACTCATTCTGTACTCCAGCAGTACAGAAGTCCTTGCAGAACCATGTCAAAGCTCTTTCTCTCCTTGCCTCTCCTCAGGGGCCTCTACATTATGTCACCTCTGCCCCTCCCACACCCTACCCACCCAAACACTCTCATGTGGCTATCCCTTATTTATCCTCCAAGTCTCAGCATGTTGCTGCTTTGGTGAGTTTCATTTATTTTTCTTTCTGCTGAGTGATGTTCTCCTTCTAGAAACTCCATGGGCAACCTCTGACTTCTCAATACGCAGAGAGTGATCTTCAGACTAGCAGCATGGGGCTTATCTAAGACCTTGTTAGAAATGCAGAATCCTAGGTCTCACCCCAGTCTTGATGTATCAGAATCTGCATTTTAATAAGCTTCCTAGATAATGTGTATGTATATTAATGTTGGTATCACTTCTCTAGCCTGTTTCTCATGGCATCACCCTGTCATTTCTTGTTGCCCCAACTCTTCTGAGAGTTCCTAAGCATCAGTATTCTTACCTTATCCCTATACAGAGTTCAGTGTTTGACTTATGGCTAGCACTTGACAAGTGATTTTTGAGTAGAAACAAGTGTTAATTGAGATAAGTATTATTTATCCTCATTGTTTGGAAAAAAAAATGGAGGCACAAAGAAGTGATATAACTTTCCCAACATCACAGTCAGCAAGGGACAGAGATGGGATTAAAACCTGAATCTGTCTGATCTTAAAGCTTGTTCCACTATAGTGTGCTATAGGAAGTTGCCCTGATGCTAGCCAGAATCTGAGCTCAACGTTTTGACACCATCTTTGAGTTGTGTCTGTGGTTTTCGAAAATCCAAATAACTGAATCAGTTTTTCTACCTAGGCAGCCTTAGCAGGGGAGGCCCAGCTTCTTTAGAGTACTAATCTTGGCTAAGGGCTGCAGAGACAAAACAACCTGTGAAAATGTATTTTGGACTCATTATAATATCTTGTGACTATAGCCATTGTGAAAAATGGGTCTTAGCAGACCGAACTAGACACCTTATGTTTAATGGCAATCAGACATGGTCTTCTAAAACTTTATGTTTCCAGACCTGAGGAGAGTGATACTATATATCTCCAGTGTGGCCACCCATCAGCACTTCATCTGGGCACCATGGTCTAATGGTAAACTTACAGGGATGTAGCTGGCATTGATGTAGTCGGAGCACGGGTCATCATCTACATTGGACAGCTTCACTCGAGAGGCATCATCTGGAAGGCGGTTTATTGAGAGAGATTTGTTACTGAATCTTGGGGTGATTTTTCTATGGTTTATGGAATACTTGGTATTGGGTGTGCATTAGCTTGGCTCACCACAAGAGGCCCATAACGGAGGTGTTCTCATCTTCATTTTGCAGATGAGGCTCAGACAGGATAACTAACTTGCCCCATGCTCCATAGGTGTCCCATAAACACACAAAGGACCAACCCACTCTGTGCTTTCTTATGTAACACTGTGACATTTGCCCAAGGAGTGGCCAGCTTCCTCTCATTGCTGGAACAAACACAATCCAGAAAAACTACCTTCTATTGCTTCACATAATAGAGTAAGGATAATAAAATACATACCAAGGTTGCCAAAAAAATGTGTACACATTTAAAGAGATGTTATCTATGTATTACATAAATACTAATGGTAATTACTTTGAGCACCTCTTGTAATTGCAGAAGTCAAAAGTATATTGTATTCATCTTTTGTTACTGGTATATATTGAGTATTACAATTTTAATACAGTTTTTTCCTTTCTTAAAATATGTATACATATTTTGGCACCCTCTGTATATAATAATTGCTGAGTGGAGATGTTAAGTAAATTTAAGTTGGACTTTGCTGTTAACCCTGTTCTCTGAAGTCTCCAAAGAGAAGCAGTAGGGCTACATGGTGAAATGGCAACAGCATAAGAGGCCTCTCAGAACCAGAATTTAAGCTGGTGCTTGCTCCTGTGGAGGGAAGTGCATTAACATACAAGTAATTACATTGAAAGGCATTCAGAGCCTCAGATCTTCAAAATCCAGGTATACCATATTTCTTTAGCCCCATTTAATTCCCGGAAAAAAGAAGAAATGGCTAGAGCAATATTATTACAAATTTCAACACAAAAACTCACAGGGCAATATATTGTTGTATCGATTTTTCCCTCTATTCTCCGGCAAGAGTGCAATGTCACACGATTGGTTTCGACCCACGTCTTTTAAGTCCTGTTAGGTCAAAAATAAGTTTGCAAGTGGAGAATATGAAATAGGATAAGGAAAATCATAGAATTCTTGAGATACATAATAACATGAGAATAGGTACACTAGCTATTCTTTATGGAATGCCTAGTATTTGACATTCATTTGCTATGAGCCCCACCACAGCCCCATAGGAGGATTCTCATCTGCATTTTACAGATAAGGCTCAGACAAGATAACTGACTTGCCCTGGGTCACATGGGTGGCAAAGTTAGGAATTGAATCCAAAGCCTGGGCACTTTGTACCAATTGTCTCCCAATCAAGAAAATGGCCAGATTAAGTAACTGACAGTGTTAGGTGCACATTTGTGATTTGTTAATTCTTTCTTACCATCTGGTGATCTTCCAGGTAGCACTTTGTTTACTGTGCTAGTCTGGAGATAGATCTAGCCTGTCAGACTAGATCGTATGTTATGCAGAGAAGGGATTCAGGCATAAAAGAGTGCTCAGCTAGGATCCTAAGTGTCATTTCAACTCCTGAGCCCAATCAGTCTGTGACTCCACAGTAAAAGTCGGGAAGGAAATTCTGCTAAGAACCAGGATGCTACAGCATCATTGCATGTGAGTTATACCTCATATTCCTTGGATAGAAGGTAGTTGGAGTCAGCCTGCAGCTTCATGAAGTGCCCTTCAAACTGATTTACTTTTATTAGGCTATAGTTAAAATATAACAGAAAGAAAAGAAAATTACTGAAGGGGAAACACTGTAACTAGGCAGAGCTGTATTTGAAAAGCAGATAATATAGTAATCAATAAGTTTTCTCTCTTACCAAGAAGTTTTCCGGTTACTGTGAAGGGAAGCCAAAATAAGAAAGAGCTCATTAGTGAACTTCACATAGTAAAATCAACATATCTTTCAATCAGTCATGTAAAGACAGATGTGATGCTCACCCTTTCTGGCCTAGGTTCAAGTGGACAGATAATGGTCGATCCCGGCGGATACTCAGGTGGGCAGAGGGTCTTTCTCGACCATGGCTACAACATAAGGGAGAGGATTGTATTCTGATTATGAAACTCGACTTAAACAAAATTTTCCATTTATGGTAAGGCTGTGCATGTTTGTGCAAATACAGATTTTTCAGTATTCATGTAGATTTTCGTTCTGCCAACATCTCTTTGAGGGAGGAGAGGAGAGGAGAGGATGAGCATAAAGAAGAAATAGATTTTTTCCCACTCAGACACAGATCTCTGCAATAGCTAAAAATTTGCCTTCTGGTTTTTGGCTAAGGCCACAATCACTTCCCACACTCTCAATAAAACTTTCCTTAAGAAAAATATCCCAGTAAACCTTAGATGCAAGACATGACTGCAAGTGAGAGGACAATGTGCCAAATGAAAGAAATTCCCTAAGAAAAGAGTGTGGCATTGGGACCACATGCTATTTGGTTCTTTTTGGTCTCTCCTTAAATTAGCACAGCAGGTATGAGCCACTAAATAGTGATGTCAACCATACTTTTTGGCATATTTCAGAAAAGTACTTAGGCACACAATTTGCATATATCTCTGTTTTGCTTAGGAGAATAAACCACACACACACACACACACACACACACACACACACACACAAATGTTTTCTTTTCCTGTGCAAAAAGAGTTATTTCATATTCAAATGAACCTACACCTGGCCCCTTCGTCATTTGGGAAGGGCAAAATTCATCAATGGTACATGGAGAGGCTGAAAAAAATGGATCATGGTTTTAGGGTTTGACTTTAGTTTATTTTGAGAAACAGAGGTGATTTAACTCACAGAAATTAACTTATTTTCACTTCTTACTGTTCAGGCTGAAGAGAATTTTCAGTGGCATCTTTCAAGATGTGGGCCCAGTCACCAAAGGATTGTTTGTACTCACCTCACTTTTTGTCTGCAGATGAATATGGCAACAACAGCCACCAGCATGCCAATTAAGAACAGTCCAGCACTCACACCTTCAATAACTCCGAACAAAGGCTCTGCAATCATCCAGATGGAAACAACAAACCCAGGTGGGATCACTAGTGCAGAATCAGGAAGGAAGCTACTGAAGCCCTACCTCCCTAGGAACATTATTACAGAAAGATTCAAACCACACCCACACTGAGGCATTTACTATCTAAAAGGCTGAGTATACAGCTGAGAAGATGAAAAGCTGACTACTACCCTGTAATGGCAGATCGGTCATTATATTTGGAATTTAATGGTGTTTAGCTTTTAAAGGAATTTTGGATTTGTATGTGCTTCTATATAAAACTTGGGGCTCTTGAGATAAAGGCCAGCAGTTTGCCACCAAAATAAAAATGTTGTTTCATTTTATGAAACAAGTTATAGCATCTTTGGCAAATCCAATGAATGGCTGAGTTATTTTAACAAAATCTCATTTTTATTTTCTGGTATGATACTGCCACTGGGAGTTTATGAACAGGTAAGAGTAGCCCAATTTTTAAATAGTTTTATTGAAATAGAATTCAGATACCATACAATGCACCAGTT
>PVJL010003793.1:88314-147258 GCA_004026885.1 Lyroderma lyra
TTTTTTTTTTTTTTTTTTTTTTTTTTTTTTTTTTTTTTTTTTCTTTTTGGTATGTGGGTAGCTCCCTGGCTGGGAATCGAACCCAGGCTGCAGCACTGACAGTGCCAGCGCCGAAGCCTTAAGCCACTACACCACCAGGGAACTCCCCTATGTTCTGTCTTCATAGATTCAACTATTGTGCACATTTCACATAAACTGAATCATAAATGTGTAGTCTTCTGTGATTGGCTTCTTTCAGTAGTATAATATTTTCAAGGTTCATCCATATTGTAGCATTAATCAGTATTTCATTCCTTTTTATGGCTCAATAATATTCTGTTGTATGAATATATTAATATTAATTTTGTTTATCTAATCATCCATTGATGAATATTTGGGTTATTTATATTTTTTGGTTATTATGATAATGCTGCCATAAACATCTGTTTACAAGTTTTTGTGTAGGTGTATGTTTTAATTTCTCTTGGGTATATACTTAGGAGTGGAATTGTTGAGTTAGATGGTAACTCTAGGTTTAATATTTTGAGGAACTGTGAAACTGTTTTCCAAAGCAGCTACACTATTTTACATTTTCATAAATAATGTATGTGGGTTTCAATTTCTCCATATACTTACCAACACTTGTTATTATTGTCTTTTTAATTATAGCCATCCTAGTGGGTATGATGTGATATCTTATGGTTTTGATTTATATTTTATTTCCTTAATGACTAATAAAGTTGAGCATCTTTTTATGTGTTTATTAGACATTTGTATTATTTTCTTTGGAGAAATGTCTATTCATATCCTTTGTTATTTGTCCTTTTATTATTGAGTTGTAAGGTAAGAGTTCTTTACATATTTTGGATATAAATCCTTATCAAATATATAATTGACAAATGTCTCTCCCATTCTGTGGGTTGTCTTTTCACTTTCTTTATCATCTCCTTTAAAGTATAAAAGTTTTCAATTTTTGTTAAGTTCCATTTATCTTATTTTTGTTGTTGCTTGCACTCTTGGTGTCATATCTAGGAAACTGTTTCCTAATCCAAGGTCACAAAGATTTACTCCTATGTTTTCTTTTAAACATATTATTGTTTTAGCTCTTACATTTAGGTCTATGGAGTAGCCCATGTTTGAAGTTTCATTTTAAGCCCTTGGATTCATTTGTTTAATGCTGCTTTTCAAGACTCATCAAATCAATGCAATTATATTTCTTTTAATGTGGTTAATATCCTTCATTAAAATATAAGATTACTATCTTTACTGGATTATATAGATTATATATTTTTGTTACATAATATATTTCAAAAAGGAAAATACTGTGTTTACAAAGTCCCTACTTAAATTATTAAATTATAAGCAAACATGTCTAAATCCTCTTAACTGTGTTCTGATCTTTTTTTGGTATGAAAAGTGGGAGATTATCCCTATATTTGGCATAAATAGATGGGAGTGTTTGTGAGGCTGAGTCATTTTTTATTATGCAGCATGACAGACTGTTTTAGCTATAAAGAACTTCTTGAGACCAAGCATTGTGAAACACTGGCTACAGGGAAAGGCTGGAACAGATAATGGTATCAAGAAACAATGTATTGAAAAAATGATGCTATTCTCAGTCAATGGAAACAATCCAAAGCAGTACAGTACAGAGGTTGAGGATTCAGGCAGAAAGTGCCAGAATCCCAGCCTTATTCAGCATGGTCAATGAAAGTCTTCTTGAAAGAGCACATTTGCACAGAAATTTGGGTTACTAAAACTCTGGGTGCCGGAAGTCCTCAGCTTTAAAATGAGGATGATATAGAGAACCCTGAAGATTCCACTAAAATACTATTAGAAATGATAAATGAATTTAGTATAGTAGTAGGGTACAAAGTTAATATTTAGAAATCGATTGCATTTTTTATACTAATAATGAACTATCAGAAAGAGAAATTAAGAAAACAACCCCATTTATAATTGCTTAAAAAAAAGAAAAAAACCTAGGAATAAATTTAACCAAAATGGTAGAAGATCTATACTCAGAAAACTATAAGACATAGAAGAAAGGAATTGAAGAAGATAAAAATAAATAGAAGGTTATACTGGGCTCATGGATAGGAAGAATTAACATTGTTAAAATGTCCATACTACCCAAATCAATCTATAGATTCAATGCAATCCCTATCAAAATGCCAAAGGTATTTTTCACAGAACTAGAAAAAATAATTCTAAAATTTATATGTGACCATGAAAGACCCTGAATAGCCACAGTAATATTGAGAAAGAACAAAGTTGGAGGTATCATGCTACTTGATATCAACTATACTACAAAACTATAGTAATCAAAACAGCATGACACACAGATAAAAACAGACATATAGCTCAATGGAATAGAATAGAGAGCCCAGAAATAAACCCATGCCTATATGGTCAATTAATCTATGACAAAGGAGGCAAGAACATATAATAGGGTAAAGACAGTCTATTCAATAAATGGTGTTGGGAGAACTGGACAGATACATGCAAAAAAAAAAAAAAAGAAGAAAGAAAGAAAACTAGACTACCTTTTCACAACATACACAATAATAAACTCGAAATATGTATATTAAGGACTTAAATGTAGACCTGAAACCAAAAAACTCCTAGAAAGAAACATAGGCAGTAAACTTTCTAACATTGCTCTTAGTAATATTTTTCTGATATATCTCCTCAAGCAAGGGAAACAAAATAAAAAAAAATAAACAAATTGGACTTTATCATACTAAGGAGTTTTTGCACAGCAAGGAGAATCATCAATAAAACAAAATGACAACCTAGCAATTTTGAAAAGATGTTTGCCAATGATGCATTCAACAAAGGGTTAATGTCTAAAATTGATAAAGAACTCATGCAACTTAACACTAAAAAAACAAAAACTCCAATTAAAAAATGGGTAGAGAACTTCCAAAAAGGACATACAAATGGCCAATAGACATATGAAAATATGCTCAAAGTCACTAATCATCATAGAAATGCAAGTTAAAACCATAATGAGATATTACTTTACACCAGTCAGGATGGCTATCAACAATAAATCAACAAATAACAAGTGTTGGTGAGGATGTGGAGAAAAGGGAGCCTTCATATGCAGTTAGTGGGAACGCAAATTGGTACAGCCACTATGGAAAACAGTATAGAAATTCCTCAAAAAATTAAAAATTGATCTATCTTATGACCTAGCAATTCCACTTCTGGGTATTTATCTGAAGAAATCTAAACACTGATTTGAAAAGATATATGTGCCCCTATGTCCACTGCAGCATTATTTACAATAACCAAGATATAGAAGCAATCTAAGTGCTCATCAATAGATGACTGGATAAAGAAGAAGTGGCACATATATACAATGGAATATTACCCGACCATAAAAAGGAATAAAATCTTACCACTTGCAACAACATAGATGGACCTAGAGGGTATTATGCTAAGTAAAATAAGTCAGAGAAAGTGGGATTGGATAAATTACTGTATGTACAACGCTTAAAACACCACAGAAAAGGTGACCAGTAAATATTGGCTGCTATTATATTACTCTGCAGCCTTTCCATCTAACACATATGTTTTCATATGTGTTATGTAAAGCCTTTTAAGTTAATATTTTTATAGTGTAAAAATCAACATATAATAAGCAAGAGAAAAAAGTCACCTGTAATCCTATTACTTTGAGATATTCATTGTTAATACTTTGGTATTTTTTTCTATGCATTTCTACATATATGCATATATACATTTCCACTTATGAATGAAAGCCTTTTGCATGTAACTTATATTTTTTACCTTGATTCAAATGCTTTTCACCCAATATTTTAAAAAATTTATCTTTAATAGAAAAAAATTGGTACTACCTTTTCTAGCTTAATTCCCTTTCAATTCATTCTCCTACAGAAGTTGTGCAATTCCTCTAATCCACATTAATCTATAATCACATAAAGATTAAATTCCAAGTGAAAAATCAATGTTTCCCTTACCATCACCCAAGTTATAACAGCAGATATCTCCAATACAGGCCTTTGTAGGTGACTTGGCAGTTGGTATGATAGAATATGTGGGTAGATGGAAAGGTTAGCCTTACCTGACTCAGTTGTGATAGGCAAAGAGAAAAATGTGTCTGAATAAAGTGGCCTGCTGAATTCTTTCAGGTCCTCATCAAATAGTTGTGTAAAAGCCCGAATGCTGATTCTGGAACGAAAACAGATATATTTAGGCACAAATTAGTGACTGACCACAGTGGGGCTGACTGACAATTGTGTTCAAGGAGAAACAGGGTAGGCACCTGTCAATAGGTATGCAGGGTAGGATATGAATTATGGAATCAGACAGACCTGGGTTCATTCATGTGTTCATTCACTCACTCATTCATTCATTCATCAAATATTTATGAAGCCCCTACTCTCTGCTAGTCCCTGTTCTAGAAGCTGGAGATATGCAAGGAACAAAATAAAGTTTCTAATATTCCAGAAGTTACATTTTCATGGAAAAGCTCCGAGAAAAAATACATAAATATAATATGCCAAATGGTGACATGTACCATAAAAAAAAGAAAAGAGCAGAGTAAGGGAGGTGTAAAGCAATGGGTAAAGGGCACGTGGAACTGCTTTATTCAGCATGGTCAACGAAGGTCTCCTTGATAAAAAGGACATTTACATAAAAATCTGGGGAAAGGAAGGGAGGGAAGGAGCCATACCTGCAATCCAAGAAGTTTTAAGGCTCTGAGGCAGGAACATGCCTGAGTGCAAGGAGGCCAGCATGGCAGAAGCACAGTAAATGCATGAGGAGGTGGTAGGAGATGAGATTAGAGATGTAGATGGGACCAGCTCATGTAAGACCCAAGAGGTCATGGTGAGAATTTTGGCTTTTGTTCTGAGTGACATAGAAAGCCACTGGAGGGTGTTAGCAGGATCACTCTGGCTGCAGCAGCATTGGGAATAGACAGAAAGGGCAACAGGCAGAAGAGAAACTAGCTGGGAGAGATATTCCAACAGTCCAGGTCAGGGATGCTGACTTGGACCAGAATGTTTCAAAGAAAAAGCTGAAAGATTTGCTGATGGATGTGGTTTATGAAAGGGTGGAATCAAGGATGACTCCTCATGTTCTGTCTAAGGAACAACCAGAAAAATGGAGGTGCCATTTATTAACATCAAGGAAGACTGTGGAGGAGCACACTGAGGGGTTTGAGAAGATACAGAGCTCATTTGTGGGGGCAGTAATTCTGAGGTGCTCACTATAGCAGTCAAATTGTTCAAATATCAATATTATTCACAATATTGCTGCTATTGTTTTTTTAAAGAACATTACATATGCAAGTAAAATTTTGCATTGAACAATACAAGTAAATTTAACTATCTCCCTATCTTTTTGACACTACACATTTTCTAAAGAGAGTATTATCTAAAAATATTTTAATATAATTGTCACAATTTAATATAATTGTGATAAAAATTTATTATACATTTTCTTTACATTTAATTGCTGAAGTTACAACGAGATACATGATCACCCCTCTTAAAAACTAGAGAAATAATGCTAAGAAATAGGACAAATAGTAAAAGAAGAAAGCATATATTAAATTGCAAATAAGCAATACTGGAATTTGAAAGAAACTGTGTGTTTGAGCATAAGGAAATGGGGTGACCTGGAGCATAGGGTTCCAAGTGGGGTAACGGTATGAAATCAAGAGGAGGAGCCAGAAAAGGGTCAGTTGGGAGCACAGTGGTTCATTAAGAGACTACTGTGAGAGTCTAGGCCAAGAACATGGCACTCTGGCCTGGGGCATGACAATTAGAACAGAAAGAAGACTGAAAGCACCAAAAGGAGGGGCCACACAGGGCCTAGTGTGAGGAGGAGAAGGGAGAAATCAAAGATGGTTCTAAGATTTGAGCTCGGGTCATTTGGTAGAAAAATGGCATCACTGATAGAAATGGGATTTAGACTGGGGAAATAGGAGGAGCTTTGCTTGGGTTATATTGGATTTCAAGTGACGGTGACACATTGATTTAAATGCACCAGCTGACATCTGGAATTATTCCAGTCACCTGGACAAAAGAGCTACTGAGGTAGCTGTTCATGTGCCCATGTGAAATGGTGCCTGGACATAAGTTGGCCCTAAATTCAATGAGCAAGCAAGGTGCAGCTCTTAAAATAACCGAATTGTAACCTCAGCCTGGATGAATAGCCTGTTGTCCTCATCACAGAGCCTAAGAGTCATACTCTCTGGGTGAGTCAGGTCTGTTCTGGAGGGCTGCACTCAATTTCTGGGGACATATTTTAGGAAGCAGTAGCGATCATTTGAAGTAGTTGACCAGGATGACAGAGAAGACTTAGTGGAACATGATAGTTGATTTCAGATTTAAGGAAGGCTGCCATGTAGAAGATGAAACAGACATAATTATTTTTCTTCTTGAAGTGAAAACTAAGCTCACTAAGCTGAAGTCATAGAGGTGTAGTTTAGAAACATAAAGTCACTTATTAACATCTAAAGCAGCAGTATCCAACCTTTTGGCTTCCCTGGACCACACTGCAAGAATAGTCTTGGGCCACAAATAATAATCACTAACATTAATTACAGTTAATGAGCTAAAAAAGGGGTGGAGTTATAACAAAAATCTCATAATGTTTTAAGAATTTGTGCTGTGTCACATTCAAAGCCATCATGGGCCACAGGTTAGACATGCTTGATCTAGAGTCTGAGCTGCCACACAGGTAGGCTGACCAGATGTACTGTTTTAAATGAGACAGAAAACAACAGTACTGTCCTATTTCAAACAGTACATATGGTCAGCCTAGTCTCACTGGGCTAAATTCAAGATGTCAGTAGGCTGATCACATGTACTATTTGAAACAGGACAGTAACATTGTTTTCTGTCCCGTTTAAAATGGTTCATCTGGTCAGCCTACACATAGGTAGTTGTGGAAGGGCTTTAAGCAGAGGCTGGAGGAGAACCAGCTCTCAGGAAAGTGGCAGGAGAGCATTGATGCACAAAGTTAAAGATTGGCTTGGACCACCTTTTGAGTTCTTTCTACCTTGAGATTCTCAGACTGTAGGCTTACTGATAGAGGCTTGGTTTATATGAGAAAACTTTTTTTCTGTGTTAATTTAAATCCTATGAAAGTGATTGGAAGCCTCCTTTTTCCATTAAAAAAAAAAATCTAAATTTGTTGAACCCGAAAGTATCTGAGCACGTCCTATGATTATAATGCTGAAGTATTAATAGTAATGGGCCAGGGAAAATTGTTCTGACCCTCTGTCTCCTCCTTCTTACTCAGGTCTGGGTCCAAATGTGGTCTTAAACGATGAACAAGATGATATCGATCAACCACATCTATGATTTCCTTCTCTAAAAGACAATTTCCAAAAGTTGTATCAGGAATAACAGAGTGTTGATTGAATTATCGTGAGATGTCCCAAAGGGTAACTAGTACCCACCGCACAGTGTGTGGGAAGGTGAGTAGTTGGTATATGTTGTTAACGTACTAACATTTACCTCTGGAAATTTAAATGAGTCCGTCTGATCATAAGAGTTTCTTATATTTGTATAGTGTAGAAGGACTTTAAAAACCTGGTTTTATTTTACCATTTTCAACCTTTTCAATATAAGAAAGTTTATTGTATTATTTTAGAAGTTCAGAACTTAAAGCCTGGAGAGAGACTATGTCTCATTCAAGATTACAGAAAAAGCTGGAGCAAGAAAACTAAAGTCCATATTTTATGACTCCTAGTCCAGATCTCTTTCTCCTATTTTCTCTTGGTTTAATTTTGGTATAACAGTAATAATTTCTGTTGGAGGGATAGGAAAAAGGGTCCAAGCTAGGAAGCAGAGGGTCTGAGGCCTAGTTTTCTCTTTGTCATTGATGAGTTGACTTGTCCCTAAAGTTCTTTATGCCTCAATTTCCTCATCTGCAACATAAGAGCATTGGATATAACAACCTTGATATCTTCTGTACTGAAATTCTAGGATTCACAGGTGCAAATGCAAAGTATGAAATTAATTCAGGTGAATAAGGACCTTTAGGAACCCAGGAAAGAGATGACAACCTAGTACAGGCTCAGCTTAAAATTAGCGGGTCATCAGAAACTCTGCTGTCAGAACCCTTTTCCAAAATGAATACAACTACATTCCCTAGCTCACCACTTAGCAAACATCCAGAACCCTGTCCCATCCTATCTTTTTGGTCTTGTCTTCCGTGCTACCTCTTTTCATGCCCCCCACCCCCACCCCAAGCCTGCTTGAAACAAGACTATTTGCTCTTCTCTAAAAAAATCTGTATTTCTACCTCTGCCTTTGACTCTCTCTGTTCCCTCCACCTGAGTCTCCTCTCGTCCCTATCTCTATATTTTCAAATCTTTCCTTAATTTGTAATGCCCAGCTAAAATAATACCTCATTTGAGAAGCCTTTTGAACCTTCCAAGCATGTATTTATCTACAGCCCTCTTATGTCCTTCAACATTCCTGCTTATATTTTATAAACATGTCTTTCTCTCACTACATTATAAACTGCTTGAAGGCAGAGGCTCCATCTTATTGATCTTTCCGTCCCTCACAGCACCTGGCCAGGTACCTTTTACAGAGGAGGTACATGCATTGAATATATTATCAGCATTATAAATATAATAATATGAATAAGATTATTTTAATGAATAGATATCTGACTACTCTGGACACCTTATACGTGTCCTGAATCAGAAAATTCTATAGCCCAAATTTAGAGATCATGTGGTTTAATTTCCTTCACTGGAAGAAAATGAGGTTGAGAAGCTGACTACCTGATCATGGTCACATTGTTATTCTATTTAGAACAGAAACAAAACTAAATCAGCACCTTCTTAACCTCCAAACTGCCTTTCACCCATCATGATCTGCCCTTTCTATTCCCAGATGGAACAATGTTAATTATAAAACTGGATAATAGAAAGTCAACAGTGAATGGGAACACACGTTCCTTGATATAATAAACGTACAAAGCAGCTAAACCTAGCAATTCCTATTTCTTTTCAATCCTAATTTTTCATTTTCCTGTCCACCTGTTGTCTCTGGAAAGAAAATACCTGACAGCATTGAGGGTCACTGTGGTGATTATTATTTTGAGACAAGAGGAAAGCTTATTGTCTGGGGCCAGGGTTCAGCAGCCACCATCCAGGAGGCCACTTAGCATATGGTTTACCCTCATGCTTTGAAAGGCTATGCCTGCTCTTACCAAGCAATTTCCTGGCATGCTTTGCCCAGGACTAAACCAAATGAATATTGGAGAAATATAGGAAATCTGTGTCTAAGAAAACAAATATGTATGGCATGATTTGAGTAAGCTATAATAAAACTGTGTAACTTTCTATAGAGCGTCTTGGCTCATTCCCTTATTTGTTCATAAATATTTAATGAATGCCCCTTTTGTGCCAGGTACTTGCCGTAGTGTTTCAGAACCAATGTCATGTCTGTATCCTCTATTAGACTGTGAGCTCTTGAAGTGTAGTAAAGAGAGTATCTGAGTGAACGAAGGGCGAAAAGTCACTGATAAATGGAGGATTAGAGAGATGTAAGGGCTGGGTGCTGGGGAAAAGGAGCTAAAGGCCCCACTACCCACCTGGGTATTGAGAGGGGTGGTGTGGAGCTAGTGGAGGCCTGAGCGAGCTTGTGAACTGCATGAAAGAATTCACTAGCCAGACAAGGAAGTGGCGGGCATCCGAAATAGAGTGAAAAAAACATGGAAAGGCTCAGAGGTTGCCATATGCAAGGCAACTCTGAAGAGTAAGTAGTGGCAAAAGGGCAGGGTGTACTTGGGGCAATTGGTGGGAGACAAAGCCGGTGAGGCAGGCAGGACAGGGAAGGTGAGGGCTGGGTGTGCCCTGCTCTGGATCTTCACCTGCTCCTGGAAGGAAACAGACACCAGTGGAAGACCTTAATATGGAAGGAACATAAATAGGTTTGATCTCTTTCCCAGGATAACTCTGTAATATTTTATAGATGAGAGAAATGATTATAGAACCGAAATACTATTTAGAAGGCTAATGGCTAAAGCAATGGCAGGATTGGAATTCAAATGCAGTGGCTCTCCCTAGGACTCTGGTGGCCATTATGGACAGAAAGGAATGTGCTGGGAGATGGATAGGCTCTGGTCTGGACATGAACTCTCTACAGCTTCCTATTATTTCTCTTTGAAATGAAGTGATGAATCACCTCTCCTCTCTCATAGAGCAAACAAGCAAGCAAATAAAAACAGTCCCACCTTTCTAACTCACAAAGATAAAATATCTCGCAGGACACTTACTCAAATTTCCTTGAGCCCAAGTTACTAAGGAGCTGAGGCATGTCTTGATTCATATAGGAACTGAAGGATTCCAGCATGCTGTTGGAGATTTCACCTCCTTCAGAGAGACTCATATGGTCTCTTCTTAAAGTAAACATCACTAGTAAGTTTGCATATGTTTACTTTAGAGGTGCCAACCTAGGCCGGGGTGGCAATATTGTTTTTGTGGTGAGTCCTGGGCAGAGGCAGCTACACAGAGTTCCTGCCCAAAGTGAGCACTTGGTTTTAGGAAAAACAACTGGCCTACCTTTGTTGCTATGAGACAGGAGCTAAGAATGTTTTCAGGTGTGATGTCAGGTCACTTTCTCCTTTTGAACCTGGTAGAAAAGTTCCTGCCGAGACTCAGGGGTGATATTCAAAGTATGTAAGAGTCAATAAGACCTAGACACTGACCAACAGGATGGACTCTGGCCCATAGAGAACCTGATTGACTGCCATATTGGCTGGCTATCAGCTCTGGGAATACACAACAGCGAAGGTATATCCTTCACAGAACTAATCTCGATACCTGTATCATTAAATCCAAGACACCAACATAGGTTCTCTTTCTCCTAAAGCCTGGTTGGAGATGCTGCTGCTGCTTATACTTGATTTGGGGGAACACAGTGCAGACCAAGAGCACTGCCAGCTCCTATAGCTGGGAGGGCCCGTTGGCTATAGTAGTTCTTCCTGAGACTAAAGCAAACAGCTGCTCTTTTTCATTTGCCATCTTAGGGTGAGGAATAATTGAGAACCAATTATTCAGGGGATTTTCCCTTCAAAGTTCTATCTGGACCAAACAACATTTTTGTCTTTTTATGCCTTAGAAGGTAAATACTCATAACCATGATTCGAGTCCTCACTAAAAGTGTAAGATAAAACCTCATATTTCTTGGGTCTCCCTAAACACAATTTTTCTATTTGGACACTCACAAGTGTTGACCTGAGAAATTATCTGACCTGTACTAAACAAGTTTTAGGAGAAAGAACAATCTATAAAGAAACTTCCATTCTTCGCATAATGAATTAGAACTACCACACTTAAGGTCCTTTTTACACATTACCTGTGAATGGAAGTGGAAACACAACTGTTATAAATTACGCAGTAAAATGTAAAGTATACCTGCAATGTAGGTGATTAATCTACAGGAGCTCATGTGCATTAGATGCTCAGACATCTGAGCTCTAATAATGTCACATGTCCCTTCTAGCAAAACGATGGCAACACATCTAACCTGTAGGCAGTGCGCGGCTTCAGCGGTCCATCACAGAACTTCTGCTGACTGGGATCACATTTTCCTCCCAGGCTTTCCATCTCTGCTCCAAGCTTAATGTTAAAACTCTTGGAGTTACTGTCAGGACTTTCGGCACATTTGCTGGCAAAGTAATTGGTCTGGTACACTTGAATGGAGGCATTGTGCCTATATTCCAGATAGGAGGGCAGAGGGTGCTGCTGTTCTGGCTTCAGCTCATCACTACCTGGAGGAAGAAAACCGACAGTGAAGGACTGACTTTTTTGTGACTTTAGTAATTTCTACCTGTGTTTTCTAAGCCTGACTTTTCATCTACTATCTCCGGTCATCCCCAGATTGAGGAGTCTGTGATCTCAAAGGATGCTGTGAAATCCTCTCAGTGAAATGAATTTTAATTACTTTTTCTATAATAGATTATAAATAAATAGAGCGTATATAAACAAGATTACATATGTATACACACACACCTACACACTCACATATGCAATCATTTTTCCAGGAAATAAAATGTATGTGTGAGAGGGTAGCTCGTTAAATCAAATGATACTGTGTCCCACAACTCCAGAAAGTTGAACTTTCCATTGTGAGTCAACATACTCAATAAGCTCTCTACCTTGCCACAAACCATTGTAGCTGAGCTAATAAGGAAATCTCTATGACCAGGGAAATAGGGAGAAGACAAGAAAGAGAAGATAAATCAAGTCCAAAGCCAGGGCAGTCGCCCTATCAGCATGCTCCACATGCCATGCCCAGTTTGATAACTGCTTTAGATATAACTCTGTTATCTTGAGTACAGTTTCATAATGGCTTGAAGTTGGTCCTTCTTGTAGCACATTTCCCAGGATCTTCCCCTGTCCACCCAGCCTGCTGTGTGTTTTGGCACTGCAAAACAGTTTTGATGTTGACTGGAGGAAAGCATAATTAGGAAGATAAATATTTATGGCAACTGGATACCATTCACAATGAACTTCAAGAACTGGTACATTAGGGGTTCATCACATCCTAGACTCTTGCTTAATAAAATTTGCTAAAAATGAGTAGATCTTAGAAATACTATCTTATTGGTAGGAGTTAAAAAGTAATGTAGCCTTTAGGATGAGTGTATGTGCTATAAATGACATTTATGTGAGATGGATTGTTATCTTAGATTACCAAGGGAGCACAGCCTATATCTCCAAGGACATTAATAAATGAAACCCACATGGGTGGAGAACACAAAGCTGCTTTCAAATGGGCTATGATTTCTTTTGGTCACTGCCTCATATTTATGTAGTAAACCATTATCTTCATTGCAGTCTATTCAAATCTAAAGCCCATAGTTCACCAATTTATCTCAAATTATAAAGTATGAGGAAATCTGGGATAAACCACTCGCCATTGAAATTATTTAATTAATTATGCATGCCCAGCTTTAGTAGAATTAAATAAAATGTAAAAGCACATAGACTGTTAGACACCTAGTGAGACTAAAATACTATTCAGCTCTAGCATTTGTCAGGTTTAAAGTTTCCCATTGCTTACAATGGGTTAAAATAGTCAAGGATGCTTAAGAAGTTCATGTACAGCAACTTAAATAAACAATTTTGAAAACTAGAAGAGATGCAAAATATATTAATGCCATTCCAGACACAAACATCTATTTTGGAGAAATAGCGTACAAGACCTCAGTGGCAAATACAATTATGGACATGTGTGCTCCCCAAATACAAAATACAATAAACTCTAAAGATCATGCTCAGTGCGTGCATGGAATATTGTTATAACTAGTACCTAGTATTTGCCCAGTCCATAGAAATTAGGTAGATACTAAATATATAATTAGTAGGCTAAAGAATAAAATATACTATTAAAAATTTAGTGGAGAAAGGAGGAATACTTTTTATGATCATCTTTTTCCTCTTGCAAGCTTTTGAATGTTTTTGTGAATTGGTGGGTGATTTGGGAATGTGTGATTGGTTGAGGTATTTGAGACAGGGAAGGGGTAAGACAGTTGAAGCTTATTGCTGCCTAATGGTAGACCAAATGAGAAGTGACAGGATTGAATGAGAAGTGAAGAAAAGGGAATGAGTCTACTTCCAGCAGTGCCTGGTACATAATATGGGCTCAATAAAAGATGGTCATTGTTGTTGTGGTTGCTTTTATTATTATTATTATTCATCCATTTAATAATTAAACCCCGCAGATAAAAAGGTTTACTACTAAGGGAGCCTTCGAATAGTTTTTTTGTTATACCTCCCTGGATCCAACAGAGATAGAGTGAATAATATAAAAATTAAGTTTTCTACTCTTAAAAACATGTCACAGAAGGGACCCCCACAGTGATCTTTGAGAAAGCAATCCTGTATATTACAGTAGAGTGAATTCATGATTACTTACCATCAGCCTCTCTCACCACCACTGTGAAGTATTTCACAGCTCCATTGGTGTCACTAAACCAGCTGCAGTTGAAAGTAAAGTTGATGGAAGATTTGCTAATTAGCACATCCTTTTTATTCACACGAATATGTGGAGGCGGAGGAGGAGGGCCTGGAAGAAGGGTGCAGACACAAAGGGTCACAGCTCTGTGTGTACATATAAACAATCAGCAAAATAAAGGTCTCTGCTCACCTCCATCAGTGAGCATGTGTATGCGTGTCTGTGTGCATGTGCATGTGTGTTTAATGCTTATTTATAATCAAGGAATCTTCTTCTGAAGGGAAGCAGAGAAAGGCAGGGGAAGTGATTTGTCAGTAGCACATTGACCATAATGAAGGAGGCAGCTCCTCAGCAGGATTTCCTGAAGCTGTAGCATCCAATTAAAAGCTCCATTATAGTTCTAACTATATCAGGCAAAGTGAAGTATTTAAATACCTCATTTAGGTACTTTAAGATCATTTAACTTGTTTGCTACCAGGATACTTTACACAGATAAATGTTTCCATTTTCCAGAGCCTTTTAGGTCCTGTTCTCTTAGTGACGACAAGACATGCTAATGTGGAAGTCAACTGTATACAAGTGAAGAGGGGTGGCAGATAGGATAGATAAAGTCGCATAATTGGTGCAGGGACACTTACGGTCTATCATTGTGATAGTGCTGTCTTCCACCACCTCGCTGGTCATGCCAGCGGACTGCACCTTGATGGATACAAGGTACCTCTTATGAGGCACTAGCATCATTATATTGAGCAGAGATTTTTCTTTTTCCAGCTTTCTGGAAAACTCAACTTCTTGAGTGTCCATTTTCCGGCATTCGATATTATATCCATCAAAGTCAGAATCAGGAGGAATCCAAGAACAGGCAATGGCCGTGGAGTTCTGAGGCCGGCAGTGCAGGTTTTGTATCTTGTCTGGCTCTAAATGACAGAGAAGAAGGGACATTTCTCACTACTATGAGACATCTTTTTTTTTTCTCTTTCCTTTGGATCCAATTGGCTTGGAGATCTTAATAAACAATTTCCAAACTTTATTTGGATTGCTTTTCAAGAAAAAAATTCTCATAGCTCTCCAAGGGAATTTCTGCCTACCAGACATTGAAAGTCAAAATGTTTTACCTTTAGAAAATCACCAGGTGCCAAAGTAATTGGAAACAGAAATGTGCACATGGGCACTGAAATCAAGTGGCAGAAGTCAGATGGGAGGTGGGGCAGAGTAGACTAGAGGTACAAAGTGCAGCCTGGCTTGCATAAATTAAAATTCAAAAGCGTGTCCAAAAAACATACTTTAACAGCTGATAGCTCACACAATTTTTCTCCTTTTCAGGTTTAACTGACTTCATAATCACTTAAAGTGTGTTTTCCTTTTTTAGGGACACCCTGTACTTACCATCTATGCATTCTTGGGCAAGTCACTTAACATATATGTGCCCCATCTGCAAAGTGGGGAAATTAAGATAACCAAAAATTATATGGTTATTGTGATGATTCAATGCGTTGAAACATGCACAGCCACCTAGAACTGTGTCTGGTACAGTAATTTCTCAATAAAGACTAGCTTTTATAATGAAGAGATTAAGAAACAGAATTGCTGACTTGTTACCCTGTAGACTCTCCCCCTCTTCCATCTTTTGCCAGCCCCTCCCTGCTCACATGCCATGGCATTGAAACTGTTTGTGGTTGCCCATATACACCATGGCGTTCCATGCCCCTATGCTTATGGTCATTCCATTTCTTTGGCCTGACACAATAGGGACTCAATGAATGATAGTTGATTTTATTTGTTGCTATAATTGATACAACATTGAGTAAATCCTTCAGTCTGAAAGAAAAGCACTTATGTGAATGCACAGATTAATAACCAAACTCTGTAGGCTGCCCCAACCAGCTGCATGCCTACCATCTCTAATTATGTACATATGTATCTATGAAGCTAAATTGTATGACTTAAATAAGTGATTTTTGAGTTTTAATTTTAGCAGCTGAGCCATTTCAAAAAGAAAAGTTCTTAGATACCCCAATGTGTTTTTAAGTGTGCATTGGGATCAGGAGTGCTACACCAGGGTGACCTCCCTAAGACCTCACTTGCTTTGTCCCCCTTTCCCTAGAAATTTCCAAGGAGCCTTCAGGCTTTGCAATAGAACTTGAAAACCTAGATCTAGACCACCTTATTTCATTCTAGGAGTCAAAGACTTTATAAATATTAAATTTAAAATGCCTGCCAATTGTTCCATTGACCATAGCATAAAATATATTAATAGTAACAATTCTCAGGTGGCAATAATCATGATACCAACCCATTGAAAAGGCTAAAACAAACACTGTACAATGTGGACAGAGATGAAAAAAAATGAGGTAAAAGCCAGTTATTCTTGACCTTAAGAACACCAAACAGAAAAAAACCCCATTCCAGTTCATTGTTGGGTTTTCATGGTCCCTGTTACAAATTTCATCCTTTCCTCTTTTCTCCACTATCGCCACCTCCCTAAATTGGAATTGTATGTTTATTCATAAACCTTGTAGATAAGACTGGCTACATAATTTTTAGGATACAATACCAAGTGAAACATGAGGCCCCTTGTTCTAAATAATATTAAAAATTTCAAGATAGTGATAGAGAATTAAACCAAGTGTGAGGCCCCTCTAAACATGGTGCCCAGTGTGCCTGAAAAGTTAGTGACACCAGCCCAGCTTGTATAGATCATTCTCATGAAGGGCCCACTACATAGGTGATCTTCTGGGAACTATGTGTAGACCACACTGTCCCTCCCAGAGCAGTACCCATTGCTCTGATTTGGAACACAACCTACCTTTCTCTGATACATTCTTTGTCATAGGAGTCCTTGTCCTCAACAACCATGACTTTGAAACACTCAGCATCTGTGTGCCACTGAATGAATCCCTGTTTCATACCAAGGTCTGCAAATGTTAGCTAGGTCATAACATATTACATAAGGATGATTTAGGGGAAAAAAATTAACCCTAAGATGTTTCAGGATAGGAGAAGAAGTGACCTTTGAGACAAACAATAATTGTATCTTTTTCAAACATTAACTGCTTATAAATCTTTTGAACTCCAGTCAAACCAAGTCACAGTTGAAACCCCAAAACACCTTCTCTTTCAGTCTTGGAGAACGTCTTTTAATATTTCCTGCCTAATCCACAATTCTGATAATTCACACGAAGAATAATATGGAAACGTGCTTCAACCTCTTCCCTCAGCTCCTTCTTGCTCCTCCTTTTCACCTCTAAGTCACACCTGTCTTCTAAGACTTAGGTTCTGTTCCCATTCACTAAGAAATGAGTACTTATAAGTCACTTTTCTAGGAATTATGAATATTAGAGAGGTGACTACATTAGCTCTAACTTCTAGGAAGGGAGAGGAGTCCAAAATAGACATAATACAAGGTAGAAAGGAGACTGTACCAGAAGAAATAGGAAAAAAAAGACAACAGACAAGTTTCTGCTGCTGGCATTAGTGATGGGTAGGAGTTAGTCATGACTTTGGCAGAGATGACACCTTGCCAAGATATTGGGAAAGGGCATTTTATTTATTTATTTATTTATTTATTTATGCTCAGGATTTTTATTTTTTTATAATCTCATGCCTGATTTTTATTTTTTTTAATTGTTATTTTTTTATATTCATTTTTATTGTTAGACTTATTGGGGTGACATCTGTTAGCAAGGATTACATAGGTTTCAGGCATACAATTCTACAGTGCATTGTCAACTTGATGTATAATAAGTTCACCACCTAATGTGACTTCTCTTTCCATCCCCTTATATTTAGCTTCCCCCCTCCTCTCCCACCCCCACCCCTTTCTTCCCTCCCTAACCCACTCGTCCCCAAGTAAACATTAAACTATTGATCGTGTCTATGGGTTGTTTGTTTCCTCATTTCTTTTTTTCTTTGCTTTCAGTTTTATATTCCGCATATGAGTGAAGTCATACAGTTCTTTGTTTTTTCTGTCTGGCTTATTTTACTAAGCATGAGGATCTCCAGGTCCATCCATTTTGTTGCAAATGGCAATATTTCATCTTTTCTTACAGCTGAGTAATATTCCATTGTGTATATGTACCACAGCTTCTTTATCCAGTCATCTGTCACAGGGCACTTTGGTTGTTTCCATGTTTTGGCCACTGTAAACAGTGCTGCAATGAACATTGGGGTACATAAGTCTTTGCGGACAAAGGTTTTCAAGTCTTTTGGGTAGATCCCTAGAAGGGGGATTGCTGGGTCATATGGGAACTCCATTCCCAATTTTCTGAGGAACCTCCACACTGCTTTCCACAGTGGTTGTACAGTTTGCACTCCCACCAGCAGTGTACCAGAGTTCCTTTTTCTCCACATCTTCTCCAGCACTTGTTATTCCTTGTCTTGTTGATAACAGCCATTCTAACAGGTGTGAGGTGGTATCTCATTGTGGTATTGATTTGCATTTCCCTGATAGCTAATGAGGATGAGCATTTCTTCATATGTTTGCTGGCCATTTGTATTTCTTCGTGGGAGAAGTGTCTGTTTAGTTCTTCTGCCCACTTTTCAATTGGGTTGTTTGTTTTCTTGTTGTTAAGTCTTATTAGCTCTTTATATATTTTAGATATTAGACCCTTATCTGATGCATCATTTGCAAATATTTTCTCCCATTCAGTTGGCTGTCTCTTTGCCTTGTTGATGGTTTCTTTTGCTGTGCAGAAGCTTTTTAGTTTGATATAGTCCCATTCATTTATTTTTGCTTTTACTTCCCTTGCCTTTGAGGACAGGTTTATGAAGTCTTCCTTGAATCCTATGTCTATAAGTTTAGTACCAATGTCTTCTTCTATACAGTTTATTGTTGCAGGTCTTATATGAAGGTCTTTAATCCATTTTGAGTTAATTTTTGTATATGGAGAGAGTTCACAGCTCAGGTTCATTCTTTTGCATATGTTTTTCCAGTGGAAAGGGCATTTTAGACAGACAAAACCATGAACCCAGGCATTAGGGGTGGGGCTGGGAGGAGTTGGAAGGTGAATGACCTAGAACTGCATAATTAATCATGGCTGGAGTGTATTTATGAGTAATTGAGTACTGGCATTATAAGCTTCTATTTTGTTTAATCCTCTTATTTTGGGTTTTCTGTTACACACAGCCAAATCTAACCCTAATGAATGCAATCCTCAAAGTTCCATCAGCTGTTCCAATAAAATTTAGCACCAAGTCCCTCTGCATGCTGGCTGGTCTCCTCTTGGGCATTCATCATTTGGTGAATGCCTCTCTTAAATTCTAACATCCAGGATTGAGCACAATACTTCAGATGTGATCTGACCAGCCTAGCCTTTACTGAGCTCTTAAACTGCACATCTGTGAATTCAATTACGTAGCCCATAATACAAAACTAAAATCCCACCCTGAGTTTGCTATAAGCTAAAACTCTTAGTTATTTTTCACATACTTCTCTTGACACACAACTATTTGATCCCAAACTACTCTGTAGATATAATATGAAGCACAAGTTATAATTGTTCTATTAGGTTGGTGCAAAAGTAATTGCTATTTCGGACTGTGAATTTTGAATCATTATAACTAGGGTCAAACATCTTTATTAATCAAAATAAAAACCATTACAATAAATACAATTTTGCCAAAGAGAAATAACTTTGTTTATTCCTGTAGTGTAAAAATCCGTGCTTCAGGATTCGATGAACTCTTGAAAGCATTTTCTGCATCCTATTAGTTGTGGCAGTATTTTACCTGCAAAAAGTTGTCAAGATGCTTCAAGAAGTGGTAGTCAGTAGGCAAGAGGTCAGGTGAATATGGAGGACGAGGCAAAACTTCGTAACCCAGTTTGTTTAACTTTTGAAGTGTTGGTTGTGTGACCTGTGGTTGGGTGTTGTTGTGAAGAAGAACTGGGTCGTTTCTGTTGACCAATGACAGCTGCAGGCATTGCAATTTTCAGTGCATCTCATCTATTTGCTGAGCATACTTCTTAGATGTAATGTTTTCACTGGGATTCAGAAAGCTGCAGTGGATCAGACCTGATGCAGGCCACCAAACAGTGACCATGACCTTTCCTTGGTGCAAATTTGGCTTTGGGAAGTGCTTTGGAGCTTCTCAGTGCAACCACTGAGCTGGTCATCGCTGGTAGTCATATAAAATCCACTTTTCATTGCATGTCACAGTCTGATAGAGAAATGGCTCGTTGTTGCATTGGATAAGAGAAGAGGATACTTCGAAATGATGATTTTTAAAATTTCTGGTCAGCTCATGAGGCACCCACTTATCAAGATTTTTCACCTTTTCAATTTGCTTCAAAAGTCAAATGACCATAGAAGGTTGACGAGTTCTTTGGCAACTTCTTGTGTAGTTGTAAGAGGATAAGCTTTGATGATTGTTCTCTATTGGTCATTATCAACTTCAGATGGCCAGTCACTACCATCTTTAAGGCTCTTGTCTCCTTTGCTTCTTGAACCACTACTGCACTGTACGTTCATTAGCAGTTCTTGGGCTAAATGCATTGTTGATGTTGCGAGGTGTCTCCGTGGCTTTATGACACTTTTTGAACTAGAATAAAAAAATTGCTCAAATTTGCTTTTTGTCTAACATCATTTCCATAGTCTAAAATAAATACAAAACAAACAGTGAGTAATAAGTCATTAGCAAAAAAAATAAAGTGAGAAATATGCATTAAAATGTATAACATAACCACATTTATTTAAGAATGTATTCCAATATCAAATTTCAACAATGTGAAAACCACAATTATGTTTGCACCAACCTCATAGAATTAATATTTGTTGAATAAACAAAACAACTAGCTTCAATTTCTAATTTTCAACTACATATTTTATCAACAACCACTAACTATCTGATCTGATCTTAGAAGCTACATTTGCTAGGTACTAATTAAAAAATAAATATTTAGATTGAGGTTTCTATACTGAAAAACTTTGTTTCTTTGAGGTTTGTTGCATTGATCCCAAAATGCCTTTGGGAAAAAACTGATACATATTGAATTGTTGAAATTATTTTATCTTTCGTATTTATAGCAATATAACTGGTCCCTCTGCTTCCAGTTTGCCCCTTTCAGTCTATTCTTTATACTGTACCAAGAATGACTTTCTGAAGTGCAAACCTGATTATGATAGCTCAGCCAAAAATTCTTCAGTGACTCCAAATGATTGAGGTCAAAGTCATTACCATGGATCATAAGACATTTTATAACCTGATTCTCCTAATCTGTACGTTTTATGCTCTGGTCAAAAAAACTCCTTTCTGTTCCTCCCCCCTTGGCTGGTCTTGAAATATTTTGTTGTCTTTACCTGAAATATTCTCCGCTTCTTTCCCCATCCCCACCTGGTGAATCGTTCCTTTCTTAGGTTTTGATTTGGATGTTTCTTCTTGTAGGAAGTTGCCTTGCATTGGGTCAGATACCCCTACCATGGGTTTCTATCATGCCAAATATAGTAGACTCCCCTTTAAAGGGAACTCAAGCAACTGACACCCTCAAGCAACCAGCACATTTTTTTGCTGGTTGCTTAAGATTCTGTCGGTTGCTTGAGAGTGCTGGTTGCTTGAGTTCTGTTTAACAAAGAGTCTACCTACATTTATTCAGCATCTATCAATCTCCATGGGTGCTGGTTAACTGAGAATCTACTGTACTTCCTTCATTATGCCAAAAATGTAATTGTTTTTAATGATAGTATCTCCCATTCAGTTGGAAGCTCCTTGAGGGCAGAGATTCTTTCTTTACTGCTCATTGTTGTTACTGTTGAATGAATAAACAAATCTATATAGACTTCTGCCTGAATTCAGATCAAACCAATCACAAGTAGAAATGTGGATTTAAATTAAGCCCCATCAGAATAATACTTCCTCCTCACTCCATCTGAAAACCAAGAATAGCAAAACATATCATACTTGTCCTCACGGATCCAGAAATTGGTCTGCTGTAAGTTTTCCAGGAATCACCACTAACAGTCTTGACACTGAATTGATAGGATCTCCCTGGACGAAGACCATACACGATGCGAACTTCTGCTTTTCTGTTGCTGTAGGGGTTGAAGACTGTGATTGCATCTCTGGGTAACCACTGTAGCTCAAAGTCATCGTAGTCTGTCCACTCTGGTGGCCCCTTCCAGATGATGGTCAAGGATGTGTTTGCAACATCAGCAAATGACATAAGACTGGGAGGACTTGGGGCTATATGTAGAAGAAAGTAAAAAAATCACATAATCACTTCTATGCCATAGCATATACAAATGAGATAGCTGAGTAACATCAGATGTACTTTTAATGCACTCTGTAAGGAAACAATAATATGATAATAATATAATAGAAGCTTCCATTTGTACTGGTTACTATGTGTAAAGCACTATCTTCAAGTGTTGTATGTACATTTTCTTTAATTTTCATAACCAGAGCTTCTTTACCAGGGTGCTGTGGAGCATGAGTGTGCCCTGAATGGGTTACAAATATACAAAGGTATTGACTTTATCAGATTTTTGGATGCGGGGGGCAGCTAGAATCTACAGACTATGTCTAGTTGCAGAGAGCCTTGTTCACTGAAGGTGCATGGCTGTATTAACGTTCTCTGTGTGTGCCCAAGAAGTAAAAAAGTTTATAAGCACTGCTCATAGCAACACAATGATGATGTATGTGATCCTCATTTCACAGATAAGAAAACTGAGGCTTGGAGATGCTCAAGGATCTGTCCAGCTTCATGTAGGTAAGTGGCAGAGCCAAACTAAGGACCTAGATCCTTTTAACAAAAGTCTATTTCCTTTATCCACTGTACCATAGTGCCCTCCCAAGTTCAGGGAGTAGCACATGACACACTATTATTGATTTTATTCTTTTTATTAAAATCATAACTAAAACATGTCTTTGGATGCTACTTCCCACCAATTCTTGGCCATTGGCAACTGGGCCTTTTACCTGTTCTGCTCTCTCCTGTGACCTTGTTGCTAAGATCTCCACTGTGAGTTACCACACACAGAGTATACTTTCTTCCAGGAACAAGGCCATGAAAACGCCACTCTGTCAGGTCCTTGTCTTCCCAGTTTTCCCTTTTTGTACCATTGGGGTTATAGAGAATCAGCTCATAAAAGTCAAAGTCCCCAGGGGCCGGACTCCAGCTGAACCAGAGACTGTCTGTCATGTTCCGATTGGATCCCTTGAGGTTACTCACAGAGCCTGGGACTTAAACAGAGAGAAGAATTTTACTAAACACAAAACAGAAACAGACATTTTGGCCCATAGGTGGAAATATGACTTATGCTGGGCATATGTGTGAACAGTTCCTATTGTAGAGTCAGATCTAGCTTATATTTAAGATCACTTAAGTTTAGAGGAATGTGGTCTAGTGATGTGGTATAAATTAAAATACAGCAAAACACAACAGGTGGTAATGTCTACATGTTTGCCACATGTACTTTGATGATATAAAATGAAATCTTCAGAAATGATTAATTAAAACTGGTCAAATAGTTTATACCTTAGCTTATGAAAAACGCTGGAAGTGTTTATAAAAAATTTCAACCCCTTCCAGTTGGGCCATCTCACTCGTGGCCACCATAACATCCCTCTCTGGGTCTCTTTACTTCTTCTCTACCCACTTTTAGGTTCTCAGTTCTCTTAAGCTCTTTTTTTATCAAAATCTTTATTAACAGTCACTTCTACCATTGTATAAATTAGATACACTGGTACCTGTCCCATGGGTATTTAAGCACCATCATCCTTTGGAGAGTGAAGAGCACTGTCTCTTGTTGGAGGAACTTTAACGAGCAGATAAGGGAAGATGTGCAGAGTGCACATTACCCTAGAAATGGTAACATCTAGGCAAGTCTATTCATGGTTTAAGCTGATCTGCAGCTCTTTTTCATTCCCTTCAAAAGACAAACTGAGGACTTCCTTTGGGTACCTGGCATGTGGTCTTCACATGGCTCCCCTCACCTTGAGGTCTCAGTTGAAAGGCCTTTTCTGTCTAAAGTACTAGTTTCTTGTCCTGACAAGTTGTTTTCTGTCACAATGTACTGTTTATTTCCTTCATAGAATTTAAGCTGTTCCAAAATCATCTCCCTTTAAAATCTGCTATCCTGGCCCTTTTCCTTCTCCACTAATGTAGAGCTCTATTAGGTTAGCGGCATTGTCTTTCTTGTTCACTGTCAGATTCCAGCTGTGAGCCCAGTGCCTGGGACAAAAAGGCACTCAAAAAATACTGTCAAATGAAAGAAAAACATAAACAGAAAAATGAGATAATGGACTCAAATTCTGGAAGAAAAGTAGATTCAGTTTCTTATTAGCAGCCCAAACAGATGTTTCTCAATCTCATTTTCCTAGAACTCTTGGTACTCATTTCACCCAGTGCTGTGGTTTTGATTCACAGCAATCTTTGTTGGTAGCGTTTGTAGTTGTCTTTTTCTGGACTTTCCCTCTACTCCATCTATTTCTTGTAAAAATACGAAGGGCACAGCTTGAATTGAGCCATGGTGGGTTACAACCCTCTTGCAAGTAGAGGAGCCAGATTCATTTTCTTCACCAAACCCTATGAAATAAACTAGTGGAGGCAACAGTGCAGAAGCCAGTGCAAAAACTATTCTGATATATAACCAAAGGCCTGATTTAGGGTCAGAAAGCCTGAAAGTCACAAATTTCATATAAAGCTATACCCTAGACATAAAAGGAAACTAAGGACAAATCAAGGAAAAGCCGGTGACTATTGTGACAATTTCCCTGCTATTCATTACTGCTTGGGTCTCGGTCTTACCTGTTCTACCAAATATGAAAGATTCATTAGACAGCTCCCCACTGTAAGTTACAATCACCATTTTGTACATTCGGCCTTGTAGCAAGTTCTGGAAAGAAAAGCTTTGGACTTGTGGGTCAACTTGAGCTCTATCCTGAAGAGTCCGATCTGGGTTGTACAGATAAATGTTGTACCAGGTGAGCTCTCCCTCTGAGGTGGTCCAGCTGAAGCACAGGTGTCTGGTGGAGTTTTCTGTGATCCTCAGGTTGGTGACAGCTGCGGGGACTAGAAAAGTCAAGGAGCAAGAGAGTGAGACTGAGTTTTGACATGTCCCTGACAGCTCATGACTGATACCTGAATAGACTCACTCAAATATCACCTCAAAACACATGGTCCTTTGTAGGCAGCATATGTAAAGGTTTTGTTTTCTTATCCATTCAGCTGTTTTACAGTTTTGATTGGAGCATTTAATTCATTTACATTGAATGTAATTGTTGACAGATATGTACTTATTGACATTTTATTATTCATATATTTTATCTTTTTTTCTATCTTAAAGAAGTCCCTCAAAGATTTCTTGTAATTCTGGTTTGGTGGTGATGAACACCTTTAGCTTTTTCTTGTCTGGAAAGCTCTTTATCTGTCCTTCGATTTAAAATTATATCTCAGTTCTTGGTCCTTGCTTCTGATCACTCTGAATATTCCCCGCTAATCCCTTTTGGCCTACAAAGTTTCTTTTGAAAAATCAACTAACAGTCTTATGGGAGCTCCCTTGTAGGTAACTAACTGCTTTTCTCTTGCTGCTTTTAGGATTCTTTCTTGGTCTTTAACCTTAGTCATTTTAATTAAAATGTGTGTTGGCATAGGTCTGCTTATATTCATCTTGTTTGGGACTGCCAGAAGCTCACTTCATATTGAAAGATACGCACAGACTGAAAGTAAAGGGATGGGAAAAAGTTGTTTCATGAAAATGGAAACAACAAAAAATGCTGGGGTAGTAATACCTATACCAGACAAAATGGACTTTAAAACAAAGGCTATATCAAGAGAAAAAGAAGGACCCAGTGATCTCACTTCTGGGTATTTATCCAAAGAAACCCAAAATGCTACTTTGAGGAAACATGTGCATCCATATGTTCATTGCAGCATTATTCACAATGACCAAGATGTGGAGTGCAGCCTGGGTGTCCATCAATGGAAGAATGGATAAAAAGGAGGTGGTACATATATACAATGGAATATTGCTCAGCCATGGAAGAGAATGGTTTCTTGCCATGTGTGGTGGCATAAATAGACCTGGAGGGCACTGTAATGTGATTTTACTTATATGTAGAATCTGAACAACATAAACAAACAAAACAGAAACAAACTCATAGATACAGAGAACATTTTGATGACTGCCAGATGACAAGTGGGGGTGGGGTGGGGAGGGTGAAAAATGGAAAGAGATTTAGAATTTCATATTGGTTGTCACAAAGTAGTCATAGGGATGTAGAGTATAGCATAAGAAATATAGTCAATAATATTCTAATCACTATGTATGGTGTCAGATAGGTACGAGATTGGAGGTGATAGATGGGATGGAAGTTGGGGTGAAGAAGGTAAAGGGATTAAGAAGTACTAATTGGTAGTTACAAAATAGTCATGAGGATGTAAAGTAAAGCACAGGAAGTATAGTCAATAACATGGAATAACAATGTATATAGTGTCAGGTGAGTACAAGACTAGAGAGGCGGATCACTTCTTAAATTATACAAATGTCTAATCACCATTCTGTACACCTGAAATTAATATAAAATAATATTGAATGCCAGTTGTAATTGACAATTTTAAAAATGGGGGGAAAGTGAAGGGCAATAAATTGTCCAAGTGTTCAGGTATAAAACAAATAAGTCATGGGGATGTAATGTACAGCATAGAGAATATAGCCAATAATATTGTGACAGCATGATACAATGTCATATGGTTGCTGGACTTATCATGGTGTCATTTCTTTAGGTATATAAATGTTGAACTATGGTATATACCTGAAACCGATAATAATGTATGTTAGCTATACTTTTTAATAAAAATTTTAAAAAAACATGGTCACTATCTTTAAAAAATAATGACTTCATGCCCACTGTCACCAATATTATTCAACATAGTACTGGAAGTCCTAGCCATAGCAATCGGACAAGAAAAACAAATAAAAGGCATCCAAATAGGAAAAGAAGAAGTAAAACCATCATTATTTGTAGATGACATACTGTCTGTATATGAGAAGCCCAAAATTATTGGAACTGATACAAAATCAATACATAGAAATCATAACAAACTAGCAGCAGAAGAAATTAAGAAAACAATCCCCCATTTACAACTGCATCAGAAAAAAATACTGAGGAATAAATTTAACCAAGGAAGTAAAAAACCTTATTCTGAAAATTATAAGACATTGAAGAGGGAAGTCAAAGAAGACAAAAATAAATGGAAACACATACCATGCTCATGGATAGGAAGAATTAATATAGTTAAAATGCCCATACTACCCAAAGCAATCTATAGATTTAATGGAATTCTCATCAAAATACCAAAGACATTCTTCACAGAAATAGAACGTATAATTCCCAAATTCATATGGAATTATAAAAGACCTAGAATAGCCATAGCAACCCTAAGAAAGAAGAACAAAGTTGGAAGAATCACATTACCAGACATCAAATTATACTACAAGGCCACAGTTCTCAAAACAGCATGGAACTGACATAAAAACAGACACAAAAATCAATGGAACAAAATGAAGAGCCCAGAAATAAATCCAGGTCTATATGGCCAATTAATCTATGATAAAGGAAGCAAGAACTTGCATTGGGGTAAAGATAGTCTTTTCAATAAATGGTGCTGGGAAAACTGGAATGATACATGCAAAAAATTAAATTGAACCACCTTCTTACATCATATACAAAAATAAACTCAAAATGGATTAAAGACCTGAAACTATGAAATTTGTAGAAGAAAATATAAGAAGTAACCTCTTAGACATTATCCTTAGCAATACTTTCAACGATACATCTCCTTAGGCAAGGGAAACAAAGGAAAAAAATAAACAAATGGGACTTGTCTCACTAAAAAAATTTTTTTTTACAGCAAAAGAAACTCAACAAAACAAAAAGACATTCCACAGAATGGGGGAAAATATTTGCCAACGAGGCAACTGACAAAGGGTTAATATCAAAAACCTATAAGAAACTCATACAACTCAACACTAAAAAAACAAACAACCTGATTAAGAAATGGGCAGAAAACCTGAATAGGCATTTTTCCAAAGAGGACATACAGATGGCCAAGAGATACATGAAAAGATGTTCAACAGCATTAATCATCAGAGAAATACAAACCAAAACCACAATGAGATACTACCTCACTCCTGTCAGAATGTCTTTCATCAATAAATCAACCAAAAACAAATATTAGCGAGGATGTGGAGAAAAGGGAACCCTTTTACACTGCTAGTGGGGACTGCAAATTCATCCAACCACTATGGAAAACAGTATAGAGATTCCTCAAAAAATTAAAAATGGAACTACCCTATGACCCAGCAATTCCACTCCTGGGTATTTATCCAAAGTAATCCAAAACACTAATTTGAAAAAATATATGCACCCCTATGTTTATTGCAGCATTATTCACAATAGCTAAGATATGGAAACAACCTAAATGTCCATCAATAAATACTTGGATAAAGATGCTGTGGTTCATTTAGACAATGGAGTATTACTCAGCCTTAAAGAAGAATAAAATCTTACCTTTGCAACAACATAACTAGACGATATCATACTAAGTGAAATTAGTCAGACTGAGAAAGACAAATACCATAAGATCTCACTTATATGTGGACTCTGAAGAACAAAGTAAACAAACAAAATAGAAAACAAAACAAAACAAAACCCAAAGAACTCAATTAAAAAATGGGCAGATCAACATGCTAAGTGAAATAAGCCAGATCAAAATAAAACAAGAACTACATGATTCCACTCATATGTGGAACATAAAGTTGAAAACAACCAAGAAATAAAACTCACGGACACAATCAATAATTTATCAGTTACCTGAAGGGAGAGGGTGGAGGAGAATGTATAGGGACACAAATATATGGTGATGGAAAGAGAACTGACTCTGGGTGATGAACACAGAATACAACCCACAGAAGATGTAACGTAGAATTGTGCACCTGGAACCTATGTAATTTTTACTAATCAATGTCACCCCAATAAATTTAACAATAAAAAAAGAAATAAATGCCATGTGCACTCCAGAATGAACAAATAAACTCCCATAAGCACTTTCTCCTAGTTGAATTTTATTTTTGCCATTATTTGATTATTGCAAATGTGTTTCCTACATTGGCTGCAACTGCCATTATGTCTATTTTTTGCTCATTATTGCTTTGGCCTAACACAATGGATAATAGTTATTAAAATCATTAATAAACATTTGCTGGGTTGAGGATGTAAAAAAAAATGACTTCATGGAGATCCCAAATCAAAGAAATCTGAATATTGTGAATTATTAATGATGAAACAAAACCACAAGGGAACAAAGAAAACCAGTAATGGGAAAATATCTTTAAAGACACTTTGTGGCAATAGAATAAATGGTAATCTTACTTGTGTGACTAAATATTTTTCTAATATTCACAGTTCTATCAGAGATCAAATAATTATTCCTGAATGCCATTTGAGAGCTAAGAAATGACCATTGGAGGGAAGGACAGTGGGGAGGAGAGAGAAGGTGGGAAAGGAAAAGAAAGACAGGGGAAATTAGATTCAGGAATATGGGAAATAGAAGCAAGAGGAAAAACCAAAACCATTATTTTAAAAAAAGTTTACATTAGAATCTTGTAATCACTTTGGCCTTTAGTGTTACCTGTTGGCAAGGTGATAAATGCTAACAGAAATGAGCTATGAAACTGTTGGCACAGATGCTGCCTGATTCCACAGAAGTCTTAAGATACTGGTGGAAACAGAACAGGACATCTGTCTCCACCTCTACAGGGTTTTCTTCCCTCTACTCCACACACCTTCTCCGAAGCTTTTGCTTTCTTTCTCTCCTTATGTGAGGTCCTTAAAGGATGTAAGCAATCCATCTCATTCACTTTATGAATTACTGTGGTCTGAATGTTGGTATACCCTTCCCAAATTCATATGTTGAAATTAAATCATCAGGGCTGAGCTCTCAAGAATGGGATTAGTGCCCTAAAAAGAGGTCACAAAGAGCTCTCTCTTCCTCCCACCATGTGAAGACTGAGTGAGAAGGCACTGTCTATGGACCAGAAAGCGGGTTCTTCCAGTTACCAAATCTATAGGTGCCTTGATCTCAGACTTCTAGCCTCCAAACTGTGAGAAATAAATGTTTGTTGTTTAAGCTACCTAGATGATAGTATTTTTGTTATAGTACCTTGAATAGATTAAGATATATATTTAACTAGAATTTTTGTCCAAATCTTTATCTTCAGATCACTTTTCTGAGCTTGGGCCCCTATTTTCAATTACCTATGATCATCTCTCTCTTAAAGTCATTCAGACAACTCGAGCTCAGTCCTGAACTGAACCTATATATTTCTCCCTGACACTTCCTCCTCCTGCTTCTTTTATCGCAATTAATGGCATATTTTGTACCAGATATCCCAGGTAGAAACTCTGGAATTATCTGTTTCTCCTTCTCTACTCCACTTAGCCACCAAGTGTCATCTTATCTAATGTAGAAATATATATTTTTTTAATTATATCTACTGTTCTTCACCATGGTCCCTGTGTTAGTTTAGCTTTTGACTCATATCATTGCTACAACTGCACTGGTCTCACTCCCACTACCTTTCTGACCACATTTTCCCATTTTGTTCTCACTCTTCTTCAGCTATACTGACCTCTTTTTCTACAACAGGCTAGTCACATTCCCATCTCAAGATCTTTGCCTTGCTGTGTGCTCTGTTTGGGGATACTCTTCCCCAAATATTTGCATGATCCTCTTTCTCACATCTTTCAGATTTTTATTGAAATGTCACCTTCTCAATAGAACCTTTGAGGACTGTACTATCTAAAACTGCAAGCCTCCAACACCTGCTATCTCACTTTCCTGCTTTAATTTTCTCTTTGGTATTTATTATCATCTAACCTACTATATTTTTTACTTACTTACTTTATTGCCTTCCCCACCCCCCAACTAGAATATAAACTTCACGACCACGAGGGCTTGCTTTATCTACTTCTGTGTAGCCAGCATTTAGAACAGTTCCTACGACATAGCAGGTGCTCAATAACAAATAAATTAATGAACAGATCACTTGACCTCTGGTCTCTTCTCCATTCAATCCATCCCCGCTGCCATCTGATTTCTTTTTTAAGGCACATATTTTTATAGAAAACATTCACTGTCTGGCTGAAACACTTATTCCTCCTCACTGCCTACAAGATGAAAAATAAACTCCTGGGGAAGGCATACCAGGCACTCTAATCTGGCCCCAACTCACCTTTCCAATTTCCTTGTCCATCATAACACACACTTCAGCTACCCACAAAATTGCACTGTTCCTTTTCAGACCTTTCTGCTTGGCACAGGGTATCTGTCTACCTTCTTTCAGAGTTGTTCCATCCTTCATGACAGTACAAAAATGTCACTTTTATGAAGACTTCCCAATTCCACCCAACCTCCATGCTCCCCTTGATATCAGACATTCCTTACCTATATAAAACCCTTATCACAATGCACTGTCATTATTTTTTCATGGGTCTGTTTTCCCTGTGAGTCAGTCAGCTCTTCTAGGGCAAGACGCATGCCTGTCATTCTCATGTACCTATCACTATCACCCTCCTTTCAGACCTAGGTACGTAGTAAAGAAGTGATCCATTAGTCCGGTGTTGTCTGAATAATGGCTCCCAAATATGTCCCTGCCATAACCCCCAGAACCTATGAATTTATTACCTTATTGGCAAAAGAACTCTGTAGATGTTAGGGTCCTGAGATGGGGAGCTTATTCTGGTAACCAATGTAATTACAAGGGTCAAAAGATGGAAGAGGGAGGAAGAAAAGCAAACAAGGAGATATGGTGACAAGCACAGAGGTTGGAGTGATGCCATGGCTGGAAAGGAGCCAGGAGCCAAAGAATGTGAGTGGCTCCTACAGGTTGATATGGGCAAGGAATGGATTCTCCCCTTAAAGTTTCTGTAAGAAACACAGTCCTACTGATACCTAACACCTTGATTTTAGCCCCATAAGACCCATTTTTAGATTCTGACCTCCAGAACTATAAGATAATATATGTGTGTTGTTTTAAGCTGCTAAGTTTGTGGTAACTTATTATAACACCCATAGTGAACTAAAAGAGCCAGTTTTGACCAAAAATCTAAACTGGAGGGTGGTGGGCTGAAGGCTGTGTGAATAGGCTGACTGATAGGAAGTGCTAAATCGTAGAGAACATTCCCACTGTGTCAAGAAATATATATCACCTCCCAATTTACTTTGTCCCTCTGAGGCTACTGACCTTAAGGAATAGCAGACAAGGAGACACCTCATATAAAACAATAAGCTGTGTGAATTACCTGTTCGGCCTTCTGTTTGAGCTTTCTTGCTAAAGAGGCCTCCACTGACAGTTAGGATCTGTATCTTGTATTTCTTTCCTGGTGTTAGGTCTTCAAATTTGTGCTGCTTCGTGGAGGCTGGCTCTGATGTGTTACTCAGAAGGATCCCATTTTCATTTAGAAGCAGGACATCATACCTTTCTGCCACACCAATGGCTTTTTGCCAACTCACTATTAAGGAGTGACTGCTGTATACATTGTCTGCAATTATTCCCTGAACAGATGCTGGGACTGCAAAGAAAGATGAGAAGCAAGTTCTATCACTTAGGGTAAAGTAACCAATTGAGAAAAACTAAACAACTTCAGATAGAAGATGGCGCCTCATTATTGCATTGACACTTCCCTTGTGCCCTTAGGAGAAAATATTTCTAGGCCTGAATTATCTGTATAACTGCTTTGATTCTCCTTTTTCTCTTTGAATTTAGACAAGATCTCTAGGCAGTGATACAAGAAGAAAAATTCATCAAAGTAACACAGATAAATACACAGAGTGATGTATATCTATGTATCTAGAAAGTGGGAGACTGCTGAACAAAGTTACACTCAGTGAATACGGTTCAGATGACTGGATTGTGTTTCTTATTTGGACTTTCATTTCCAAGATTAACTCAAGTCCAAGTTTCATGCTTCAATCTAAGAAGCTGTGTATAACAGTGTTTGTACCATGGCTTCTGATGTGAAAGGCAAAACACAAGGAATATTATATGTTAATGCTTTCTGTCCTATGCTTGTATTTTTTTCTTATTCTACATAATCTCTGTAAGAGACCTCATCTAGTCCCATGGTTTGAATCGTTACCCATATGGTGCTGACTCCCATATCTGAACTTTCAGTTCAGATCTCTCTTCTATTTTTGCAAACAATGTCTCTCTCTGTGTGGATGCTCCACAGATGCCCAGCTCTCAAGATGCCAAAATTGGACTCATCTCCTCCCATAACTTCCTTACTGTCCTTTGTTTTTATCTCTCGGTCCAAGTCAGAAACTTGGGTTTTCACTCTCATTCCTCTATGTATATTAATCATAAGGCTTATAATTTCTTAAATCTCATTTTTCTTGGCTTTCTCCACTGTTCTCCTTCTCTAATACCCTAGGACAATATCATTTCTCACATACATTATTGCAAGTCTCTTGACTCGTCTCCTTGAGGATGTGAGAAGTAAGGATACTTCTTACTGTTTCAAACTGCACGTTGTATTTGGCATATTCTCATAGCATTCCCCTTCGATGGCTCTACATAATTCTAAACATCTGAACAAGGAAGGCATACAAGGCCCTTCACAATTTGGTCCATCTCCCTACTTGGCCACATGGCTCACATCCTTTGTTCTAGTATACTAAATAGTGTGTGGGTCCTCAAATGTGCTAAGCTTTCAACTTGAGGCCTTTGCTTTTCCTGCTGAAACCAAGTCAACATATGCTTCCTCAGGATGACTTTTTAGTGTCTGTTTAAATGTTACTTCCTCCTGGAAGGCTTCTTTGACTCTTCCTGTTTGCTCCTATAGCACCCCATAATTACTTTTATTTTGGCATGTTGTACTGTAATTGCCTGTTTATGTCTCTATCTCCTTCACTAGCCTGTAAGTTATCACAGGCTTTATCTTGCTACTGAATCCTCATTTTCTAGCATAGCTTGACATTTGGTTGGAAATATACGTGTGTGTGTGTGTGTGTGTGTGTGTGTGTGTGTAGTATATACATATATATATGTATATATACTGAGTCTACTAAAATATACATACATATTTCTACTGAGAGTTAACTCCTATGTATATAGTAGACTCTCAATTAACTTGTGTCCATAGGAATTGGTAGATACCAGATAAATGTAAGCAGACTCTCTGTTAACTGAAGGTGCTGGTTGCTTGAGTTCTGAGTAATGAAGAGTCTACTGTATATAAAATAGAGACATCTTAAGGCCCAGGGCCTACAACTAAATAAGTGACAATGAGAAAGGAAGACATCTAATAAATATTGTATCAGAGTAAAGAGAGCATGATGTTTGTAGCCAGATGGAGCTAGATTTGAATTATAGAGCTCCAGGTCTTATTATATGTATCCTTGATAATGTCACATAAACTTTCTGAGGCTTACTTTTCCTATCTATAACATGGAGATAATGATCTCTACCATATAGTGTGACTAGAGATACTTTTAAATGCCTGGATGTAACAGGTGCTTGTAGATTATTTTTGTTTTGAAAGTAATATATTAATAGTGACATTAATGTAAATAAAAAGATACATTATTCATTTATTTGTTACTTGTTCTTTAGCTATCACAGGTGAAGTAGATGGCATAGGAATATGTTTCTTACAAAAAGAATTTCGAGAAAGGGGTAAAATTTTGAAAAACGCGTACTTGTAGAAGTGTGCTTGTTAAAATTCTATATCCTTTAGCTAGTTTATAAATTTATTCAAGTGATTTGGTTCCTAATTACCTTTCATTTGTTTTGAAAATCTTTATAAAGAAAGAAAAATGCAAAAAAAAATGAGAAAGGTTCTTGAACCACGTTGAATTGTACAAATTTAGGTGGTTTTGAATTTGGATATTTTTTATTTGTGAATAGCCAAGTCTATTCATTGTGGAGAACAATTTGGCCCTTCTCCAGGTGGATTCTTACCTGTTCGCCCAAGCGCATCTATCTGGTTCTTCAGGGACCCACTTACTGAGGCAATCACAATCTGATACTGTTCTCCAGCCTCCAGGCTGTGGAATGTGTGCTCAGAGATGTGCTTGGGGACAGTCTGAGACTCAACTTTTTGATTCTGCCTGAAAGCTGACACTGTGTAAGAATCAACATCTCCTCCACCAGGACTCCAGTTCACCGTCAGGCTATCTGTCGCCCCATTGGGAGAAATATGAACATTTTTGACAGTGCTAGGAACTAAAAAAGAAAATAAATTTAAACGTCATCACTTAGAGAATGAACTGTGGAAATTTCAACTAAAGTTTTTGTGCTTCTTATGTTTGCATCTACTGAAGGAATACACGTAGAAAAAAGGTTGGTATCAATTTATCATAATCTTTCTCTGACTCTTCTGCCTGAACTGAAGTCAATGGGGAAAGTTTAAAAGGATATCACAGCCAGTAAATAGAAATGAATAATGCCAATAATTGAGCCAGCAGCTAGTTAGATTGTCTTGGTCTAAGTCTTGGTTCTCATTTACTAGCTATGGACTATAGAGAAATTACTTAACCTCTATAAGTTTGTTTCCTTATCAGAAAAGTGGTAATGATAATAATAGTAACCAGCCCAAGAGTTGTGAGGATTGAACAAAATATATGTGCAAAGTGCTTTGCTGTAGGTCTGATTTATGATAAATTGTCATAGAGTTCCAAAGAAGTTGATACCCAATCAACAGAGATATTTATATTTAATCTGTATGCCTCACTGTACCAGTTATTCACATAATTCAATAGTATTTCTCAGAAAGCTCTTTTCTTTCTTCCTCTACCCTCTTACTTTACTTTTCTTAAGCCAGTTTGGACAACATCATTGTCACTAACAAGATAACCTTCTCCTTTCTTACCATCTCCCTTTTATACCTCCAAATTCTCAACCAAAATACCTGGCTACCCAATCTGCTAAATACAGTTGACCCTTGAACAACATGGGAGTTAGGGGCATGGACCTCTGTCCTTGTGCAGTTGAAAATGCACATATTATTTTTGACTCCCCAAAACTTAACTACTAATACTCTATCAATTAATCAGAAGCCTTACCAATAACATAAGCCATTGATTGAATCGTATTTTGTTATGCTATATGTATTATATACTACATTCTTACAATAAAGCTAAATAAATGAAATTATTATTAAGAAAATCATAAGGAAAATACATTTACAGTAGTGTATTGTTTTTATCAATACTGTAAGTTTATGCCATCTGTTTGCAAGATGAATCTTCTGTCGGTCAGTACCTACATTGATATTGTTTTGTATATGATACAAACCACTGTAGATGTTATACGTATTACTAACAGTAGATTCAGAAATTGAAAGATAATGTGAAAAAGAAATTTTTATTTATTTACAGGTAGTGTATAATGATTCATGTGTTGATAATGAAGCAGCAATATGATTGTTTTATGGTTGCCTAGTATAATCTATACAATTGCTTATGATAGTAAGAAAATCACCAAAATATTTTCCAATATATTTATTGAAAAATATCTGCATATAAGTGAACACAAGCAGTTCAAACCCATGCTGTTTGAGGGCCAACTGTACACCACTATAACTAGTCAGATTCAAGAGCCATATTTCTAATTACCCGTGAAGCCCTCAATGAAGGCTGACTGCTGTACATCTCCACTGATGGTCAAGACAAGAATTTTATATTGACGTCCTGGTGTTAAGGAGGTGAATCGATACTCAGTTGCAGTATTTACAAGGGGAAAAGGAGGAAATACTTTCATGTCATTGAAGAGTAGTTGAATCTCATACTGGTCAACATCCCCGTCAGCTCTAGACCAAGTCACCTGAAGGTCTTCAGTGCTTCTATTCCTCAATGCCAGATCCTTAACAGGCTCTGGGACTAGGGAGAAATGTTAGAAGATACTTCAGGAAAGTGATTGATCAAAGTTTACCTACACAATAATTTATGAATCACATTCAAGGAATTGGCATACATCTTCCTTTACCAAATAAACAAGTTGAACTACTTCATGCATAATTAAACAAAAAAAAAAAGGAGTTCCCTGATGGTGCAGTGGCTTAAGGCTTTGGTGCTGGCGCTGTCAGTGCTGTGGCCTGGGTTCGATTCCCAGCCAGAGAGCTACCCACATACCAAAAAGCAAAAAAAAAAAAAAAAAAAAAAAAAAAAAAAAAAAAAAAAAAAAAAAAAAAAAAAAAAAAAAAAAAAAAAAAAAAAAAAAAAAAAAAAAAAAAAAAAAAAAAATTGAAAGCAACTGTTAAAATTGTGATTTTTTTCCTGACATAAATCTTACATGCTAAATGTTGGTAGAATAAAATTATAAAATGAGTTATGGTCTCAATCATGAGATAAAACAAAAAGTCTAGAACTTCAAATGTCACAATGCAAGAGGACAGGAAAGAAAAATGGGAGATTTGGCCTTTTTGCTAACCCACTATGCTTGCTTTTATCTCCCAATAAATATTCTGTAATTATAGGCTATGGTTTGGCTGAATGAGGTTAGCTCCAAGTAAGACTTACTAGGAATGCAATTTGCTGGTAAGTACAGAGAATTCAAGGTTCAGATAAATTGTTTACTTGATGACCTTCAAGTCCCAACCAACCATCAAATTTTGCAACCTTTCCACTTACTTGTTCTTCCATTTCCTTGTTCACTGGCTTCATATTGTCCACTTTTTGTACTAACAGTGACACTGTACAACCGTCCAGGGACAAGCTTAACAAATATACACTCATTTTCAGACTTGGGAATGCTTTTCGTTTGAATGAAGTTGTTTTTGTTTTTAATAGTGACTTCATAGTAATCAAAGTCTCCAGTGGCATGTACCCAGGATACCTTTAAATAGTCACTCCGAGCTGAGTTGCTAATACTAACTCCCTGGACCTTGTTAGGCACTGAAAAAGAGAACAGAGAATAACTAGAGATCTACTGATTCTCAGTGAGCAACTGATCACAGATGACAACCTGGGACCATAAGAGAAAAAGAGTAGATTTCTATTGTGTACATTTAAAAGAAAAATCTTAGACCTAAAATATAAATTTCCATGATAACTTAAGATTAATATGAATGATGGTGATGATATTAATAATTCCAGTAAACCTTGGTGATTCAAGAAATGATAAAAAGTCACTAAGAAGAGTATGAATAATCCAAAAGAAAAATGGAAGAAAAGGAAGCACATACAGTTAATTGAAACATGAAGAGATGTCCAACATTATTGATCAAGGAAATTCAAGTCAGGGCCATGGCATTCATTTGCTTGGCAAAATTTAAAAACCTGATAAAACCGAATGTGAGATAGAATGGTCATCCACAGGAGACTGGATGAAGGAACTGGTATGTAGGTATATAGCAGTCATAATTAATTTCTTCTTAACTCAAAAAACAAAGATATGAATTTCTTGCCCTTAACATTAAAACACTAAATATGGATGAATTTTACCAACATGCTATTAAATGAACCATGTAAGTCCCAAAAGATTACACATTGCATAAAAAATGCCTTTTAAAAACAATGTTAAAACAACTTCAAATTTAAAAATCCACAATTTTAGGACTACATAAATAAGAAAACATGCAAGATGGAAAGTAAGAGAGATGAAAATAGGAGTCAAAGTTGATGGTTACTTTGGGATGGATTTCACATGATTTGACATACATTATTGTCAAGTTCCTAGTATTTATTTTGGATAGTGGTTTCTCATGTATCTATTACATTATCACAAATTATTAACTGTCTAAATTAAATTAAATTGAACACCTAAAAATAAATAAAAGTAGTAACTGATGGATGACTTCCTAAACCAAGAATTATGACTAATCCAATTTTGTACACCGGAGGTTCCCCTCATAAATATATAAACAAACATTTTTGTGTATCCATGGTTTTTTCTCAATTTATCAATTGATCAGTCAATAAATAAATGCTTGTTAACGGGGACATTTTAAAATAAGGCAATTCTGTATTTATGATATTTAGATGTTAAAGATATTCCAATTTTTCATTTGTGGCTGTATTTTAATTCATCCATAGATGATAGATTTATTACTATGTGGCTATAACTGAATATTATGAGTATTAATGAGAAAGAACCTTGAAAGAAGGTACAAATTTGGATCCAGGGTACTAAACTTCTATCCCAACAATAGTGTGTCCTCTAGGTCTGTGTAGCCTCTGTTTGTTTGGTATATGTTCAGGGAGTTCTGTTCTGATCACATGCCAAGCCAATATCCAAGTCTTCTCTTCCACTTGCCCCCTAAACATGAAATGACTCAGAAATGTCAATATTTTGGTCTCTAAACTACATTTTTCATGATTTTTCTCACACCTATGAGTTGCATTACTATGCTTTGTTGGCTTATGTGTACCAGTTAATTTTAGTATTGGAATAAATCTCACCATGGATATGGAACAAGGAAAAGTATGCTTTCTTCAAAATATTTACCTGGAACCAACTAGTGTTGTTAGAATTTGGTCATCACAGAGTTATGAAGAAATTCTGAAGTGATGCTGTATGCATGGGCTAAGAAAGGCCAATGATTCAAGCAATTTACTCAAGACAAAGCAACTATTACAGGAAGAAAACACCAGGCTTTGAATACCAAGCTAAGTCAATAAGGGGTTCTCCAGGTGGAACTGGGTAATTTGTAAAACTTGCCTTGCTTCATGATGAGATGATGTGATACAAAATTAGAAATATTGATATTTTCACCCAAAATGTAGAACAAGAACATTAGAAAAGGAAAAGGGCATTGAGACAATCAGCCCTAATCAACAAGACAACTCAGACACAACTCTCTATTTAAACTGATTTGTCAGTGCCTAATGGTTTGCCTTGCTCATGTTGGTAAAGAGTCAAGAGGGTGCTTTGAAAAAATGGTTCACTTTTCTTGCATTTAAAAACAATCTTAGCAAAAGGCTTTGCAATGTGAAGGTTATATAAATAGGAAACATTCATGAGTTGACACTGAAGGTAAGTAAGGAGTTAGTGGTTGGATGACATGTTCTTTAATTTTAAGCTTCAAGTTGATCAACGTAAAATGCTGAAAAGAGCTTCTTTGTAAACAGAAATCTGCTATTCAGATCTAAGTCATTGTGATTATCAGTACAATTAGACTTTAAATCATCTGAGGGTAGGCAATATCTCTATGCCTCTGACTAGTGCTTTCAGGGATAGCATAATGTAATGGGAATAGCACTGGGGCTAGGTTGAGCTGACTGCTGGTCAACCATGCGACCTCAAAGTAACCAGTTTCTCTATGGGACTTTATCTCCAAATGAGGTGACATTAGATAATTATATGGACACTTTCAATGTTAACATGATGTAACAATGTAAACCAGCAGTCCTTGAACCTTTTGAAGTACAAAAACTGTGAGAATCTGGTAAAAAACATGTACTCTCTCCCACCAAAAATATATACACCTTCCGTATCCCTAACAACTTCATGGACAGTTTCAGGGATTACTACATTCCTGAAGTCTACCCATAGAGCACCAGGTGAAAATCCCTCATCTAAGTGATTTCTGATTTCTTATTCATCAAACATTTATTATGCCCATTAGGCTCCAGACCCTGTGCTAGGTAATAGGATGTTGTTAACTGTCCCAGATCCTCATGGAAAAATTGACATTTTTAAATGCAAATATCAATCAATAGCTCAACAGAAAAGATTTGACAAAATATTAATGTCAACTTTAAAAATCTCAGATGTGAACTCCAGGAAGCATAAGTGTATTAGGGAAGTACTAGTGATCTAAATTTATGCCTAGTGTTTTCTAACACATGCAACATTTGACATACATTGCCTTTGCTAAGATTTTGCTTCTGGTCCCAGAACTATGCAGGTTCATGTTTTCACCTTGTGTGAAAAAGGGTGAACAGTGGTCTTGACAAAAGACATTTCAGGAGGAATTTCAGGACGGAGAACTTTATAGGCTTTGAAGTCATTTGGAACTGGGTTTAAATTTAGTATCTGAAATGCCTGTCAACAAATTAAACAGTTGGGCAAGTTACTTAACCTCCCTGAAACTTGCTTTCCTGATCTGTAAAATGGGAATGATAACAACTGCCTCATTAAGGAGTTTGAAAGGATTAAGGTGGTTAACATACATAAAGCCAGGGTCTAGCAACCAAAAGTACTCCCTAAATAGAAGAACTTGTTACTGTGTTTGAATGTAATATGAACTGCAGCCATGGAAGTGATGTTCATCTTACTCTGAAGGTAACATCTGCTCACATAAGGAGTTTCTTGAATCAAAATATGAAGACTCCATAACAATTTTGTGATCTCAATAGCTTTCAATCTCACCATTAGAAAATTGTTGTGAATCTATGAAGCCCTGAGCTACATAGCCAGCTAATTCTTATACAGCCTGAACCTCCTTATAAACTTACCTGTCCGCTCTTGGCTGAAGGAATGATTTTCATACTTGCCACTCCTTGTAGTTATAGTCACATTGTAGAGGCGGCCTGGGGTGAGGGAACTGAAGGAACATTCACTGACAGACTTGGCAATAATGAGGGACTGAACCACCTTGCTGTCATGAGAGAGTGTCACTACATAGTTATCCACATCTCCAGGGGCTGGCAGCCAGGATATGCTGAGGTAGTCATTACGGCCAGAATTGTTTACTGTTACTCCACTCACACTGGAAGGGACTGTGATTTTAAAAGGGAGAGAATATTTTTTAAAAAGAAAAGCACAATAAAAAATGTGAGTCATCTATCAGCAAAACGACTCAGAAGATCTAATCTGATTACCTAAGAGGTCAAGGAATTGCTCTGGAAGCTAAGTGTTCTTCCATCAGGATAACCAAAATAAAACTCAAAGAGGTCTTTTGGATGCCTCATAAATACAGTAGACTCTGTTAACTGGAACTCAAACAACCGACACTATCAAGCAAGTGGCAAAAAAAATCAAAGAAATAATCCTTTAAATAAAAATTAAAATAAAATCTCAGCATGTTTTGCAGCTGTACATCATACAAAACCTGACTTTGTGTGAGAGGCGTAGGGCCTCAAAGCAAGCTGACATTCATTCATTTTTTAAGAAAACTGCATGCAAGTTTGCCAGTTCAGCATCATCTACTGATGTAGCTTCAAAACCATCCACATCTGCTTCTCCTAATCCTGTCCTAGCTACTTTATCAGATCCTGATGTGATGTCTACCCAGTAAACTCTCTACCTTTACCGTAACAGTTTTAAGTGTATATGTATTTTTCTGTTACTTGAAGGTAAACAATTATGTTAGTGAAGTTCATTAAGTTGAAAAGTTTATTATTGACTGCCATTTAACTAAAATTGCACACTGCATTCACAAAGCTGTTTTTATTTAAAAAAAACTGTTACATTAAGTTAAGTTTGTCTTGTCTTAATTTGCTTTTAATTAGTGTATTCCAATATTAATATCAAGGCAAATATAGGAGTTTATGGTATGGTATGGTATAGTATGGGCTATAGTATTAGTTAGGCCTATTTTTAAAAATAACTCTCAAGCAACCAGAAACTACATTTATCCGACATCTACCTATCCCCAGTGATGCAGGTTAACTGAGAGTCTACTGTACGAGGATGCTCCTACTGCATTTTTATGGTGTTGCAGTTCATAAAATATTTTAAGTGGAGGCATTCTTATATAAATGTGTCAGGAAGTTCCCTTTGTAGGAAAGGGAACAAACATAAGAATCCAAAAGAATTAGTTGGAAACAAACTCATCAATAAAGCAAACATGTTTGAGGAAATGATGAAGAATGCTATCTCTTCTGCAAAGCTAAGACTTTCTGATAGCTTTGATCTTCGTGTGATAAATTTACTTATTCCTGGGGAGTCTAGTAACTAATACAATTGGAGTGGTTGCATTTTTCCTTTGCAAAGCATTTCCTGCCCTCTAGTGGCTAAAAATAAACCTAAAACACCTATCTAGAAGCAACAAGTCTGGTGATTGGACCAAGTGTGGGCAGAAAAAGCTACTGTGGAGAGAATGGCCTTTCTGAAGTCCCCCATTTCATTTGCTTATTTTCATTGGGGTTTAGTGTCACAGAACCTACTGTTTGCCAAATATGAGTATACAAAATGGAAGAGATGTGGATGCCTTTAAAGAGCTCCCAGGGTAGAAGTATTCCACAAATTAATCACTGTGGTATTGATTAATAGTTGTATCATGTATCAGAAATAGGTGCATAATAAATAGTACTGCCAGTAGTGAATATCAGAATAAACCCTATAGTATATATAAACTGCAGGACTGTTTTCATCATTATTTAATTTCAGCTAAATATTTTCATATAATTGTCAGTATCAGTACATCACATACAATGAATGGCATTTGGCTAGATGACCTCTGAGAATCCTTCTAATCTAATAATATACTCTGACTTTGTAATTTAAGCCCCAAAGTTTCTTTACACTTACAAGCACTTACCTATCACCAAAAGTTATAGACAGCACCCTACTGAACAACTGCTAATGCTATTCCATATATATATGGACATTTGCTAGATATAAAGTTGAACTTCTAGCCGTAATATTCATGCAATGATCCCTCTCTCCCTCCTTCCCTCCCTTCTTTCCTTCCTTCCTTTCCTCCTTCCTTTCTCCATTTAACAATCTGTATATCCCTTGTATAATCTCAAAAGAATTATGCTTGTTTTTCAAAACTGCTAGAAATATTTGCAACTACTAACATTTTATTAGAAAATATACTATCAAAACTATCAAAAGTTTTGCCAAAATATTAAAGTCACATTTAAAAAAAATAGATATAAAAATCTGTTTGTTTTTTCTTTAGAATGACAATTTTCTAAGGTTAGAATTAGATTCATTAAGAGTATCCATTTTTAAAATATTTTGCCACCTTATCTAGCCTGGGTGGGTTTATATGTTTTAATTTTGTGGAAATATAATGAGAAAACCTTTCAAAATTATTTCAGCATTGACCAATATTTCAGCAATTTGAATGTAATGATTTTCACGGCATTAGCCACTAACCTTTTTTACAACATACAAAATTTTTACAAAATTTACTAATTCAAGCACCTTTCAAAAACTCTGGTTATTGTCTTTTTATAGTAGTTCTTCATTTTTCTGCTTTCTTATGGTAATGGTTACACTCAAAGTATTTGAGTAAAATAACTCATGCTTCTGTTTATACATATTGCTGTCTTCTGCAGAACTTTATGATCATTCTTCAAAGAATTTCTTGTCTATTTTTGCATACTTTTGTCATATAATGTGGGTCAAATACTGATATCTCTGTTAGAATATAGGTCTGTTAAATTATGTCTCACTTATTTCAAGTGATGCAGGCACCAAACTATTTTAGTATATCACAGTAAGTTGGACAGCCCTAATGGTATTTTAAAATAGGAATTAACTTGTGTGGCAGTCTGACTAGTGGTTCACCAAATCACATGTCCTTTTCACACAGCTAGACTATATTTCACAGCTTCCCCTGCAGTTAAGTGTAGCCAGGTGTGTTCCTGTTAATGGAATGTGGGTACAAATTAAGTATCTACCTTCAGGTGTGGTAATCTTCCTTTTCCCCATTACCACTATTCTCTAGAGAAATGGAGAGTTCTGAGGGCCTAGAAGAAGGCAGAGCCATAGATGTCAAAGCCTGAATCCCTGCATTACTGTGTGGAAAGGAATCAACTAATAGAGTTGTCCAATCAGGAACAACCACATTGTATAGCTGTTCAAGCAGGAAGTAATCAGTCTAATCTGACTAACACAACTGCAACTCACTGGGAAATGAATGCAAGGTCCTTCTCAACTCCTCTCCTCAACTTTCTTATTTCTCTTCCCTACTCTGATACCCAGTATTGGGGTGAAATACTGAGGATGGATTAGAAAATGGAAGCTTACAGAAATAAGTTAATGGCAGAGCTGGGACCAGTATTTAGGCCTTCTGATTCCCAAGCTAAGATTTTCAGTTCCCCACTCCAATTATGCTACATCGATTCATGGTAGAGAAGAAATAAGATAGCAGGAAGAAGGATGTGGGCCATAGTGTCAGCTGCCACAAAATGAAAAAAAAATGGGCATACATCAATGAATTTCTACCAAAATTATGACATATCTTTTCAGTGACTTAGTTGCTGAGTTAATGAAGTTTATGTTCCTTGGGTTCATTAAATAGATGAAACTTTTGATTTTAAAAAAGGGACTATCTATGATGCCTACAGCTGATACTCAGAATCTGAGCATTAGAAAGATATAGAACGAGGAACCTGAAATCCAACTTAACATAATGATGTAAAATTAAGTAGGCAAAGTCACTAATCTGATTCTGTGTTCATTAATAATTATTAAAAATTCTGTTGGATTTATTAACGTTTTTCTTTTTAAAAAACTAGAACATAAACTTAATATTGTTTATTTATGTTCTCCCTTTGCATTAGGTAGAAATTTTATTTCCTTATTTGGTGCCACTCCTCTGTCTGACACTTATGACCTCACAACAATTATTTGTTTACTTAGCTCTCTGCCCTATTTGATTGTGATCTCTCTTAAAGAAACGTTGTTTGGGCGGTGTACAGTATTAAGCACTTATTTAATGTTGCTTATGAAAATATATGTGATGTGGGAATTTTTAGCTCAATATGTGACCACAGAAGTTGGAGGTGGGGGAGATCACTTTATAAATTATATAAGTGTCTAACCTGTATGTTGTATACCTGAAAGTAATATAAATAAGTTCTGAATGCTACTATAACAACAACAAAAAAAGTCATGGGGATATAAGTATAGCATAGGGAATATAGTCAATAATATTGTAATAACTATGTGGTGTCAGATGGGTAATAGACTTATTGGGGTTATCACTTTGTGAGGTATATATATGTTTAATCATTATGTTGTTTTGCACACCTGAAACTAAAAACAGGGGGAAGGCAGTTGGAGATAATTTTCTTTCTATGTCTTGAAACAGAAATATGAAAGAGAGTAGAATATACTCTTTTTTAAAGTCTCATTACTTGTTTATCTTAACCGAGACATAAACATTTCAAAGGAAATCAACTAAATAAGGGGAGAAGCTTAGGTATCAATGACTATCATGTCATCACTAAGGTTTTTCTAGGAGTTCTGACATATTTATTAAAGATTTTAGAAAATTTAGAATTCATTTTCTTTACTCTCATCTACCCCCTATTATCCATTCCTGGGACAACAACATGTATCTTCTGGATGGTACTGAAACTTGGCTTTTAGGAAGGTCAGAGATAAATCTGTTTACAGAATATTTAAAAAATGGAACTTTGGAGGTTCCATGTGCTCTACTTACCTGTCCTTCCTTCCACCACCACTTGTCGAGAAGAGATTCCTCCACTTACAGTTGTTACCACCACAGAGTACAAACTGCCTGATTTGAGAGAGTGGAAGCTGTATCTGCTGGTCTCACTGGAGACACTTTCATTTTTGATGACCACATTTTCATGGATGAGTAGTACTTGGTAGAACTCTATGTATCCCAGTGCCTGGGTCCAGCTAGTAAACAGGCTGCTGGTTGTCCCTTGGTTAGCCACGTGCAAGTCAGTCACTTGGGCAGGCACTAAAACACAGTAGATAGAGAGAAGAAGAAAAAAAAATAGATGACACTTATTCACCCGAAGGAAATGTAACAAAAATGAGTTAAAAATGAAGACAGCCTTGCAAATGCAACATATATTTTTGCTATAGCCTCTCAGCTTTATTTCCTGTGGCATATGGAAAACTATTCCCCAACAGCGAGACTCTACCATAATGAAAAATCTCCCTATATGGGAAATCAAAATTATTTCAAATCCAAGGATGAGATGACTCATGCCTATTAAGTAGTTTTGATTTAAAATTTCCAATAATTAAAGGCTGTTATTTTTGAAGATTGGTGACTTAATGTGATTTTATCTGTCCTTACCCCATGAGAACTCAAAGGCACATCATCTACTGGGGCTGATGGTTGTTATAGGTAGTATTGGGAAATTCCTTCAACCTGATGATTAAGTTACAGTCTAGGAAACTGGTTAATTCTTTACTGGTACATTCTCTAAAGGACTATTATTATTATACATAAAAAGGCTTCAATAAATAAACTATTTTATCATGTAATAATAGTAATTATAACTATTGAGTGTGCTAATTATAAGCTCTGTGCTTTATAGAGATTATATTATTTGATACTTATTCAAAACTTTATACAGTTGATTTTATTATTCCTTTTACTGAGGATGGAACCAAAGTTCATAAAATGTAAGTAACTTTGCATATATCCTAGTGCTAGCAAATAGTTAACCTGAGATCCAAAGCCTGATCTGTTTAATTGGTGAATCTGAACCCCTTTTCCAATTAGCCACTATTACAATTTCTAACCTATTAACAAATCTCTTGTACAGATCTTGAAGTTGGCACTTGTTCAACATATGTCTTCTTTGTACCTCTTCTCTGAATTATGACAATCAAAGGGATTGGGACTCGATTTGGAATTCTTTGACGCTGGGATTTAGATACAAATATATTCATTAATAAATATCATTGTGGAGGAAGATGGTAAAAAAGTCAACCAAATTCCATTTATAATATAAATAAGTAATAGGGATGTAATGTACAACATAATAGCTACAGCTAACACTGCTGTATAATATGTAGAAAATTTGTTGAAAGAAGAGTTCTCATCACAAGAAGAATGTATTTTTCTTTTTTCTTTTTTTTCTTTTTATTATATCTATATGATAAGATGGACATTGGCTGAATGCATTGTGGTAATTATTTCACATTATTTATAAATCAATCCATCACACTATCCCTTATACTTACAGCAATGTATATCAGCTATTTCTTTTTCTTATTGTTAAATTTATTGGGGTGACATTGATTAGTAGAAATTACATAGGTTCCAGGTGTACAATTCTACAATACATCGTCTATGTGTTTATTTTGTGTTCATCACCGAGAGCTAATTTTCTTTCTCTCACCATATATTTGTGTCCCTATCCCTTCTCCACTCACTCCACCCTCACTCTCAGGTAACTACTAAATTATTGACTGAGTTCATGAGTTTTGTTTCTTTGTGTCAGATATTTCTTGATAAAACTGAAAAAATTTACTCTACATAGATTGAAAGATTAAATTTTCATTCTAAATTTCATATGTAAAGCAAAGGGATTTTAATATGCTAAAACAATTTTTGAAAAAGAAGAACAATGTTAGAGGACTAACATCATCTAAATTCAGAAAGCTACAGTAATGAAGACAGCATGCTACTAGCAAAAAGATAGATACATCAATCAATATAGCAGAATTGAGAGTTCAGAAATAGACCAACATATATAGAGTCAATTGACTTTTTTATAGAGATGCAAGGGCAATTCAGTGGAGAAAGGACAGTATTTTCAGGGCTGAAATAGGGTTGGAAATATTAGATATCTAGTCTACATGCAAAGAAATTAACTTTGACTCATATCTTACACAAATATCAAAATTAACTCAAACTATTCATCTAAAATTTAAAACTTCTAGGAGAAAATCTTTGTGACCTATGCTAAGCAAAAAATTTCTTAGATATGACACCAAAAGCCTGATCCATGGAAAAAAAATGATAAATTGAACATCAAAATTAGAAACATGTTCTGCAAAATACACTAATAAAAGAATGAAAAGACATGCCACAGTTGGGGAAAAAACATTTCAATATACATTTGTGACCAAGGACTTATATCTGGAATAAAGAATTCTCAAAACTCAATAATAAGAAACAAAATCCTATGAAAAAATGGGCAAAGTATTTTAAAACATCTTCACCAAAGAAGATAAATGGATTATTAATAAGCATATAAAAAGATGTTAAAAAATCATTAGTAATTAGAGAAAGACAAATTAAAAACACATGAAGTATCACTACAAACTTATTAGAATGGCTAAAATTTAAAAAAAAAAAAAGCCTGACAGTACTAAGTGCTGCTTAGCATATGGCTGAACTGGAAATCTCATACATTGTTGGTAGGGATGTAAAATTTTACAACCACTTGGGAAAACAGTTTGATAGTTTCTTACAAAGTTAAACATACACTTACCATATGACCCAGCATCATAGGTGGTGAAATGATAAAGATAATCTTAAGTCTAAAACAATGTCTTGGACTTTCATTTCTGACAGTATGGTGGACTACATACCATGAAAGTCCCTCCAATATGCATAACCACATGTGTTGGATAAAATGTAAAAATGTAAATACATTAATGAGTTGTCAAGAATGTAAAGAATTCTGAGAAACCTAAAAGTAAATAAGAGAGAGGTAATTGGATAACTAAAGCAAACTTTTATCCTGAGGACATCTTCCAAACATAAATTTAAGCTTTGATTTTATAGTTTTGTAGTGTCTATGAAACAGCAGGTTTAGGACTTTTCCAGGCTGAGGAACCTTATAGGTAACCCTGCATTACAATGGAATCCTGAAATGTTACATTCTAAGTTTTAGTGAAATAGGTATTTCCTTTCTAATCCCCATATCACCTCAACCTCCTTAGCTCTGGGTGGAGAAAAAAAATTTCCACTGAATTCATAACCTCAAGACAGCTTCAGTGAATTTGTAATCCAAATTCATAAAAACTGGATGATCAAAGAAAAACCTCATTTGACAATTTAGATTAAAATAAGTCTTGCTTGATAGCAATCCTAAAGAACTCAAATGAAAAGAAAATTCTGAAAACCATTTTCAAACAAGGGATCAAAAAAATCACACAGAGTAAAATCCCAAAGTGTATGAGTTTACAGTAAAAAAATTACAAACATTTAAAGTAAAGCACCATAAAGAGGAAGCAACAAATGCCATAGACAACAGAATTAAACTCCTAAATATTTCAGATATAATTATTAGACATAAAATATAAAATAAAAACTGATAATTTACCTTGAACAATAAAAGAGGAGAATAGAAATGTGGTTAAAAAACAGCAGATCACAAAACAGATTTGGAAGAAAATCAAAGAGAATGTTTAAAAGTGAAAAACATACCAATTTAAATTTAAAACTCAATGTGTAGATTTAAAAATAGTTTAGACCAAACCAAAGAAAGAATTAATAAAATAAAACAAAGAGCTGAGGAAATTATCCAGACTATACTCAAAGAGGAAGTACATGAAAAATACTAAGTATATTCATATCTATATATTATTCCAGAATATTAGTAGGAGAACAGAGAGGGAATGGGGAAAAGGCAAGAGGAAATATTAGAGAGTTAATAAATGAGAATTTACAGGACTGAATAAAGATACTGATCTGCAAATACAGAAATCCCAATAATCTCAAGGAAGTTAAATAAAAAGAAGTCTCTATCTAGATCATTATTGTAAAACAGCAGAACACAAAAAGCAAAAAGTACATCTTAAAAGCAATTATAGAAAACAGATTACACATAAAAAAATTAAAATTAGATTGACCGCTGACTTTTTAACATCAACAATAAATGCCAGAAAGACTAGAATAATGTCTTCAATGTGCTGAGAGAAAATAACTTTTAACATAAAATTGTAGCCCAGGGAAAATATCTTTTAAGATTGAGGGGTATATAAGCACATAGCCAGAAAAGCAAAAGTATAGAGAGTGTGTTCCTAAAAACTTTCAGTAAAGAAATTTGAAGAATGTTCTTCAGGATGAAGAAAAGTAATCCCAGATGGAAGTTTTGAGATATCAGAAGGAAAGATGAGGAAAAAAGTGGTAAGTTGGTGGGTCAATCCAAAAATTCATTAATTATATAAAATAATAACTATATTTTCATGGTGGCATTAGACGGGATTCTTGAAACCTCTCCTGAAAATTATAACAAATTGAACAACTATAATTTAACAAAAGAATCCCTAAGCAACACATAACCTCAGCTGAAAGACCCACTCATGACAAGGAAACACCTAAAGCTTGGAGAAAAGAGGGCAAACGAGGGAGGAGGGGAGAGGAAAAGGTAAAGATGGGGCCAGGGGATGCAGTCCAGAGCCTGGAAGAGAGAAGTGAGACAGGGGCCAAGGAATGCAGGCCAGGGCACAGTGTGATCCTGGGATAATTAGGAACTGAGACTACAGCATGTACAGAACATGGGCCTGGGAGAGAAAAGAAACAGTCTGTGGTACACTTATCTTCTCTGGCCCCAAACATTCCTGACAGAGGTACTACTGGCTTGTGATGCAGCTGACCTCAGCACCCAGGGCTGTGACTTTGGGGCACACAGAGAATATAGCTTGCACTGCCATCACTGCCAGGCAGAAATCATACACACAGAACGTGGCCTCCTGCCTCTACCCTCCCAGAGCTTGCCTCTCTCACCTTTGCCCAGTATATACAGGGAAGGAGCTGTAGGGCTAGTCATCTACAGTCTGGAAATCACCATTTTCCAGCCCACAAATGAACCAGTACCTTACCCAATAAACCCCACCCTCCCTGGCTGAAACTGGCAGAAAAGTCCAGGGAAGCTGAGACATACAGGCACAGCAGCTTCTGCCTGAACCAGGTTTTTAGAGGCAGAGAGTCCCACTGCACACCACATCCTCCCATGGGGGTGGGAAACTGAGACCAAGGCAATTGGGTAGAAGAGGAGAAGCCCACCTCTCAGGAAATCTCCCATCATGAGAAGACCAAAAAAACAAGAGAAACTAAAGCGCTGCAGCTCAAGAGAGAAAATGAAATGTTCCAGTGATGCCTATTAGGAAGCAAAAGAAAGATCCCTTCATATCTACCTGTGACAAAGTCCACTCTTATATAGAAGAAAGGAAGAAAAATGTACCAACAGCTATGAATATCCAAGGGAACAAAGCCGCTCTGAAAGAAAATTTAAAAATCTCCAGAAAGGGAACATAAAGACATGGAACTATGTTATTTAAATGACACAGAATTTAAGATTGCAGTTCTGAATAAACTCAAAGAGATGCCAAACAAACAAACAAAAACACCCCAAAACCCCCACAAAAACAAACAAAAAAACCCAAGAAAACCTGAGACATGTACTTTAATGAACTCAGAAAGGAAATCTGCGAACAAAAGGAACATTTTTACAAAGAGACTCAAATTTTAAAGCGCCAAATAGGAATTTTGGAGATGAAGAATGCAATAAAAGAGATGAAGAATGAAATAGCTAGCATAGGAAGCAGAGTTGACAAGATGGAATAAAGACTTAGTGATATCAAAGATAGAAATATGGAAATAATACAGATGAGTAAAGAGAGAGACATGAGAATTAAAGGAAATGAAGGACTCTACAGGAGCTATCTGACTCCACCAGAAAAAATAACATAAGAAAAATGGGTTTTCCAGAAGGAGAAGAGAGCAAGAAGGGCACAGTCTATTCAGTCGATAAGAACTTCCCAAACCTATGGCAAGAACTGGACCCTTAAATTCAGGAAGCAAACAGAACACCTAATTACCTCAATTCCAATAGGCCTTCTCCAAAGTACATTGTATTGAAGCTGCCAAAAATTAATGACAAAGAAAGAATTCTCAAGGCAGCCAAGGAAAAGAAGACAGTAACATAAAGGAAAGTCTAGCAGATTATAACCAGGCTTCTCAGCAGAAACTCTACAAGCCAGGAGGGAGTGGAATAAAATAATCAAACAATTGAAAGAAATTACCAGCCAAGAATAATTTATCCAGCAAATTTATCCTTTAGCTAAAGGAAGAATAAAAATATTTCCAAATATACAGAAGCTGAGGGAATTCTCTAGCAAAAGACCTGTATTGCAGGAAATACTAAAGGAGGTTATACAACCCAGAACAAAAAGTCAAAATGAATAGGGATATTTTGTGACAATTAAAACATAAGAGGGGAGGAAGTAAAGGACTAAATTTCCAGAGGGAAATGATGATAAGAAGCATATTTAAGAAAAAGAACTCCTGATTATATGAAACATTGTTTTGCAAAAACTTAATGGTAAACACTAAAATAATAATAAGAAGAAGAAATTCAGAACTAAGACACATAACATAAAAAAAGAGGAAACAGAGGAAAAAACCAAACTAAAATAACAGAAAAAAAAAAAGCAAAGAAGCATTCAAGACACCAAGTTACCAGAAAACAAAAGATAAAATGGCTATAGGAAATCCTCATATATCAATCATCACCCTAAATGTAAACAGACTAAACTCACCAATAAAAAAGCACAGAGTAGCAGACTGGATCAAAAAACAAAACCTAACCATATGCTTCATTGCAAGAGACACACCTCAGTCACAAGGACAAAAAGAAAGGGTGGAAAACAACATTTAAGCAAATGGCGTCCAGAGAAAAGCAGGTATAGCCATACTTGTATCTAACAAAACAGACTTCAGGATCAAAAAGTTAATAGGAGACAAAGATGGACATTTTGTAATTATAGAGGAGACAATACAACACAAATTTGACACATTAATATGTGAGGGTGGTATGGAAAAAAAATCAGCTATACATGCCTCTATCTTTCATGTTATGTGACTGGATACTTTCTGGACAGCTCTCGTCTAATTGGGAAGCATCAAAATTTACAAAGCAACTACTAACAGAACTAGAAGGAGAAACTGACAAAAATATAATTATAGTAGGGAACCTAAACACTCCATTGACAGTCATGGACAGATCATTGAAACAGAAAATAAATAAGGAAATATCAACTGTAAAATATACAGTACAGCAATTGAACATAATTGACATTTACAGGACACTTTATCCTACAACACAAGGCTATACATTCTTCTCTAGTGCATATGGAAGATTCTCAAAAATAGACCATATGCTGAGATACAAAACTAGCCTCAGCAATTTTAAGACTGAAATCATACCAAGTGTATTATCTGACCACAAAGCACGAGAAAGGAATAAAAAGCATCCAAATTGAGAGACAAGAAGTTAAACTGTCACTTTTTGCAGATGACATGATTCTTTATATAGAAAATTCTAAAGAGTTCTCTCAAAAAACTATTAGAAACAATAAACAGATATAGTAAAGTTTCAGGATACAAAATCAATATACAAAAATCCATTACATTCCTATATACTAACAATGAAACTTCAGAAAAAGAAATGAAAAAATATACCTTTTGCTAGTGCAACAAAAAGAATAAAGTAACTAGGAATAAACTTAACAATGTACATGAAGGACTTATACACTGAAAACTATAAGTGCTATTAAAAGAAGTGGAAGAAGAGACAAAGAAATGGAAAGATATTTCATGTTCATGGATTGGAAGAATCAGCATAGATAAAATGGTCATATTACCCAAAGCAATATACAGATCAAATGCAATTCCCATAAAAATCCCAAAGGCATTCCTTCCAGAAATAGAAAAAAAATCAGATTATATGAAACTTATAGAGACCCTGAATTGACAGCAATCCTATGAAGAAAAAAAAAAAGCTGGAGGCATCACACTCCCCCACTTCAATTTACAAGGTGTGATTAAAAAATATGGTGACAGTGAATACTGCTTTTTTTCCTTTTCCAACAGAAAGGCAGGGGTCTTTAATAAGGGAAGACGCACATCTAACCTTATTAATAATAGTGTGTGACAAGTTTTAACTTTTTCGGTGCAGTGAGTTGGTTGTGAGCTATAGGTGAGAGAAGGTGTGTTTTAAAGTGTATCATAAATCATGGATCACAAACAACGATTAACTGTCAAAAATATTATGGTGTGTCTTCATCCACCTTATTCATTGGATCTGGCACCAAGCAACTTCTGGCTCTTTCCCAAAGTCAAAATGACCATGGAAAGTAAACATTTTGAATTGATTCAGGACATCAAAGCAGCCACGACAGTGCAACCAAAGATACTCATGAAAGAGGACTTCCAGAACTGCTTCAGTAAGTGACAAGAAAAATGGAATAAGTGTGTTTGAAATAAGGGGGAGTATTTTGAGATGAATTAATGGCAATGTGTCTTTTACTGTATTAAAATTTTAAAATTTAAACATTCACTGTATTTGTTGTTCACACTTCATATACTATAAAGAATCAGTAATCAAAACAGCATGGTAATGGCAGTAAAAGAGATACACAGACAAATGGAATAGAATTGAAAACCCAGAAGTAAACCCACAAATATATGGACAGATAATTTTTGACAAAGAAGCCAAAACACACAATGGAGAAAAGACAGCTTCTTCAATAAATGGTGTGGCAAAACTTAGAAAGCCACGTAAAAAAGAATGAATCTGGACTGAGAACAGTCACCATATACCAAAATCAACTCAAAATGGATCAAAGACCTCCATATAAGACCTGAAAACATAAATTGCAGAGAAGAAAACATCAGTAGTAAACTTATGGACCTTGGGTTCAGAAAGAAATTTATAAATTTGACCTCAAAGGCAAGAGAAATAAAAGCAAAAATAGACAAATGGGACTATATTGAACTAAAAAGCTTCAGCACAGCAAATGAAACCATTGACAAAGCAAAGAGGCAACTAACTGAATGGGAGAAGATACTATACTTGCAAACAATGCCTATGATAAGGGGCTAATATCCAAAATACATAAAGAACTGATACAACTCAACAGCAAAACACCAAACAATCCAATTAAAAAATGGGCAGAGGACCTGAACAGATACTTCTCCCAAGAGGACATAGAAATGGTCAACAGATATATGAAAAAATGCTCAACTTCACCAGCTGTTAGGCAAATGCAAGTCAAAACCACAATGAGATACTACTTCAGACCTAATAGATGATCTATTATCAATAAGACAAATAATAACAAGCATTGGAGGGGCTGTGGATAAGAAGGAAACTTTATACTCTACTAGTGGGAGTGTTAATTGGTACAAGCACTATAGAAGACAGTATGAAGTTTCCTCAAAAAATTAAGAATTAGACTTACCATATGACCCAGGGATCCCTCTTCTGGGTATCTATCCAAAAAATCTGAAAACTTTTGTCCACAAAAATGGTGTACCCTGATGTTCAATGCAGCATTGTTCATGGTGGCCAAGACATGGAAACAACCAAAGCATCCTTCGATTGTTTCAAAAGATGATTTGGATAAAGATGTGGTATATATATGCAATGCAATATTACTCAGCTATAAGAAAAGGTAAAATACTGCCACTTGCAACAATATGCATGAACTTGAGATCATTATGCTAAGCGAATAAGTCAGACAGAAAAAATTGAGAACCAAATGACTTCACTCACATGTGGGATATAAAACTGGAAGCAACAAAGAAACAAAAACTCATGGACAGAGACAATAGTTTAGTGGTTACCAAATGGTAAGAGGGGAGAGGGGTGGTCGTGGAGGGAAAGGGAGTCAAATATATGCTGATGGAAGGGGAACTGACTCTGGGTAGTGAGCACACAATGCAAGACATAGTTGATGTAGTATGTAATTGTACAACTGAAACAGATAATTTTACTAACCAATGTCACCCCAATACATTTAATTTTTAAAAAAGGTGAAAAAAGAAGAAATAAAATATAGGACAGTAGTAATATATAAATTGGAAAGGGTAATTTGATAATGACCTTGTTTTCTGTTTCTCTTAGAAAATAATAGTTATCTAGATAACTGCCCACCACTACATCTATCTATTTACTGCATCTGCATCCATATACTCTTTTCCCCAGGTCACTCTAAAGTTAAACTGCTCATGCTTCTCTAAAGCCAATTCTTTTACTTGTGCTCTAGATTCCAATGTCTCTTGCCTACTCATAGAATAACAGCAGCAATTCTTCCTTCTCTCTTTACATTACTATTTCTCTCTCTTCTAGAACATTTACATCTTCATAAACCATGTTTTTTCTAATTATATAATTAAAAATAATCTTCCTTAAAACATACTTCCTCTTTTAGATGCTGTCCTATTTCTCTGGTTTCCTTTGCAGCAAAACTCCTTGAAAGTTTGTTCTGTTCAGTTTCAATTTTAGCTAAATAAAATCAAAGTAGGAGAAGAAGGCAAGATAGGGACTGGAGAGGAGGTCTCTAAAGCCTCTCCCAGAAAACACAATTGAACAGCCGCCCAGTAGCCAAGAAAGAGGACCCTGAGTGACAAAACGGCTGTTGAGAAATCCACAAATGGCAAGTAAACATCTGAAGGTTGGAGAGAAGGGGGTGAGTGGGGGAATAGAAAGGGAGCAGAGATGGACTAAAACAGGACACAATGGCTACAGACTATCTGGAGCAGTGCAGTGAGTGGGAGGGGAGAGACCGTGGGGGAGCTTGGCTTTGGAGCTGCATGCTGGGGACGGAGTTTGGGAGCCAGCCTCTGGAACTTTTGAGTGATAGAAGGGCTGAGCGAGGACTCTGAACTGCAAAGATGACACCCCAGCTCTAGGTCCCCTGAGACCTCCACAGGGCTGCAGTTCCTGTTCCCAGCCTGCTGCAAAGGTGACCCTGTTGTCTCAGGCCAGGCCCACAGCTTTGGACTTATGGAGCGTGCACTTCCTCATGCACCCCAGGATTCTGAAAGCAGTGTGAGCCTGTATTCAGCCAGATGCTGAATCGGGGTGGGGAAGAAAGGCAGATTTGAAAGCATTCGCCCGACCCAGTAGAAACAAGCCTCGGAACAGCTTTCCTAGCAAAGGGCAGAAGGCAGAGTCGCCCTTGGAGCACCTTTTGTTGGCCTCTCCCAAGGATCTATGCACATAGCCTCAAAACACAGTAGAATATCAGAAACAAGAAATAAACAACCCCCTCTCTCCCAAAACTTGACCCCCAGTGCCACCTAGTGTTTGCCCTACAGCAAGACACCACAAAAGCAAGAATCTGGACACTGAACATAAAGCCCTCATGTTAAAGAGGAAGAACCAAGTGGACAGGATGAATTCCTTAAAAACTAAAACTCCTCAGAAAGAACATGAAATTTATGGAGAAGACAGTTTCTTAGACCTAAAGGGTCTGATTTAAGTAACAAAGAATTTAAAGCAGCCATTCTAAAGACTGTGAGAGAAATGAAATCATACGGGCAGAACACCATAGTTGAGATAAATAACATAAAAAAGGACAGGAACGACATAAAAAAGGAACTCTGTGAACAAAAAGAACAATTTAACAAAGAAATTCAAAACATAAGGAATATTGAGATGGAAATGCGAGAAATAAATAATACGATAAAAGAAGTGAGAAATGAAATAACTGCTATTGGAAACAGGATCAACCAGATGGAGGAAAGTATTAGTGATATTGAAGATCAGAACATGGAAACAGCTCAGAAAGAGGAAGATAGGGATTATAGAACCAAAAGGATTGAAAGAACTCTGCAAGAACTATCTGACTCCATGAGACAAAACAACATGAGGATAATAGGAATAGAAGAGCGGGCAGAGCATTCTACAGGGAGCATACTCAAACAAATAGTTGATGAGAACTTTCCAAACCTATGGAAAGATATGGAACCCCAAGTTTAAGAAGAAAACAGGTCCCCTAAATACCTGGATCCTAACAGATCTTCTCCAAGACACATGGTACTAAAGATGTCCAAAACTAAAGACAAAGAGACAATTACCAGGGCAGCCAGGGGAAAAAGAACTATAACCTATAGAGGAAAATCCATCAGGATGGCATCAGATTTCTCAGCAGAAACTCTGCAAGCCAAAAGAGAGTGGAATTCAATATTCAAAACTTTAAAAGAGAGAAACTTCCAGCCAAGAATAAATTATCCAGCAAAATTATCTTTCAGATATGAAGGTGGAATAAAGACCTTCTTAGACACACAGAAGCTGAGGGAATTGGCCAGCACGAGGCTGGCACTCCAAGAAATACTGAAGGAGGCTCTTCGACCTGAAACAAAACATCAGGAAAAATGGAACAAAGTTGGGGCAACAAGAAAGAAACAAAAATAAACAAACAAACAAAAAACAAAGAAAGAAAGAAATAATGGCCACAGGAAATCCTCACATATCGATCATCACTCTAAATGTTAATGGACTGAACTCACCAATAAAAAGACACAGAGTAGCAGACTGGATTAAAAAACAGCATGCATCCATATGCTGTCTCCAAGAAACACACCTCAGCCATAAGGACAAACACAGACTCAGAGTGAAAGGATGGGATACAATACTCCAAGCAAA